>JAGDQP010039047.1:0-12179 GCA_022664845.1 Lepisma saccharinum | reverse complement strand
ATACAACGGGGAACAAACAGAGGAATTTGAAATCCATACCGCAGAACCATGGATTCCCCAATCTAGCGAGATCGAAATGTCGGTAAAGAAATTGAAAATTTTCAAATCACCAGGAATAGACAATATTCCAGCCGAATTAATTTAAAATAGGAGGAACGGCACTAATCAAGGAACTACATAAACTGATAAGTGCTATATGGAGAAAGGAGAAGCTTCCAAAGGAATGGAAAACCTCAATAATAGTTCCGGTTTATAAAAAAGGCGATAAATTGGACTATAATAATTACCGCGGACTCTCGTTACTCCCAACATGTTACAAAGTATTGAGAAATATATTGCTAACTCGCCTAAGCGTATACGTAGGTGAAATAATTGGAGATCACCAACGTGGATTTAGAAGAAATAGATCCACGTTGGACCAGATTTTCGCCTTGAGACAAATAATGGAGAAGAAATGGGAATACAATGGGCTGTTCACCAGCTATTCATTGATTTCAAGAAGGCTTACGATTCTATCAAAAGAGAAAAGCTATACAGTATCCTGATACAATTTGGAATTCCGAAGAAGCTTGTTCAATTTGTGAGGATGTGTTTCAGCGACCCCATAAGCAGAGTACGGATAGGTAATAATGTGTCAGATAGTTTCAAGTTTCGCAACGGATTCAAACAAGATGAAGTCACTTTGTCACCACTACTGTTTAACTTTGCTTTAGAATATACAATTTTGAAAATAAAAGAGGACGAAAAGGGACTAACATTGAATGGCTTGAATCAATTGTTCGTATACGCGGATGATGTAGATTCAATAGTGGACGATATAGATGCACTACAAAGCAACACCTATGTCTTAGTAGAATGCGGCGATGAGATAGGTCTACAGGTAAACATAGAGAAAACAAAATACATGATAAGCCGAAACACAGGGAATAACGGAAACAGGTACATAACAAATAAGAATGAGGTCATAGAGAAAGTAAACAAATTTAAATACTTGAGAGCATACGTAACAAGCGAGAATGAGGTCACGGAAGAAATAAAAAAGCCGTTTAGTATCAGCCAACGCATGTTTCTATTCAGTCTAAAAACTTCTAACATCACGATTAATATCAAGGAAATTGAAAATGCACAGAACGGTTATTCTGCCGGCAATACTTTACGGTTGCAAAAGTTGGAGTACGACCCTAGCAGATGAACATAAATTACGAGTGTTTGAAAATAAGGTTTTCAGAAAATATATACGGACCGAAACGGGACAAGATGACTGGAGAATGGAGGAGACTGCATAATGAAGAGCTTCACGGACTGTACCCGATATTGTAAGAATAGCGAAATCGCGACGACTAAGCTCGGCAGGCCATGTAGCTCGGATGGGAGAAAAACGAAGACTATATTCCATCCTGGTTGGAAAGCCGGAGGGGAAGAGACTATTGGGAAGACCGAGACGACGTTGGGAGGACAATATTATAAGAGATCTTGGAGAAGTAGGTGTTTGTGATAAAAACTGGCTTCGTCTTGTCCAGGATAGAACCCGATGGCGAGCGTTTGGAACTACGGCGATGAACTTGCGTGTTCCGTAAGCCATAGAGTAAGTAAGTATCCTGGAATATTCTACAACCCGCCACTACTATTTTGGTTGCAGTAAAGGTTTAGAAATCGTAAAGGGTGTTTGTGTTCTAGAATAGTGACATACGAAAACAGTCACTTTTCAAAGTTTGAAATTGTAAATACAGTTCATTTGTTTGAATAAAGCAAAAGCAGATGAAGGCACCTTCTCAAAATTTTCCATAAAGAGAGGAAGTTTGGTTTCATCTCGATCGATGACCCTCAGGTACATTGGAGAGGATCTTTCTCTCAATGTCCCTCAGCTCTCTCCTAAAAAATAACAGGGTACATTCTAAACAGTATATGGAATGGGTGAGTAGAGAGTTGATTGTTGGTGGACGTCTCCTCCCGCCAAGAAGATTTATGCTAGACGATACATTGCGTTACGTCTCGCGTTGTTTCGTGCTTTTGTTTTCGATGTCACTGTTGTAAGCGAAAACAACGAACATTATAGCACTGAATTGAATTTATTTTCACGCCTTTAGGCATCTGAGGCTCAGGCCGGGATAGGGTAGGGGAGGTCGACGGCCAGGGCCTATTTTGTAAGCACCATTCCAGCATCTGCCTGGTACGACTGAGGAAAAAACCCTGGAAAACCTAAGTCAGGATGGTCGGCCGCTGGGATCGATCCCAGGAACTCCTTAATGGTAAGCCAAAGGCTCTACAATGTAGCCACAGCCGCTCGGTGAACATGACAGAAATTGGGGTAATGCTTACAAATACCATCACCAGCGGAACGGAGATGGAGTAGGGGAACTGTAATTATCTGCATCGTATTGATGTAAGATCCTATTCTAATTTTAAACAAAATGCACTCTTTTCTTATCAATAATAAATAACACGGCTGCTGAGAGGGCGGAACAAACAGTTCTTTATAGTGTTAAATAGTTCTCTCAGTTATAGGTGAAGGAATTTGAACTAGCTATTAACTTCTAATCATATTTGAGGTAATTATTTGCGAAAAAATAAGTAATTGAATCTGTAAGTCATTAAGCACTTACTAGAATTTACATTTAAATGTATTTTGATATAAAATGCCCTCCCCACAAGTTAGTTCACGCTTTCATAATTGCATAAAATAAGTTTCGGACAGTTACAATATGAACTAGTCTGGAAAGTCCTAACCAGTCCTATCTCAAAGCGATACTGGACTGACTGCTCCCATTGAAAATTTCATGAATATATGAAGCCAGGGAACGTACAGGACACTTAATCTCGTTTGTCCACTTCCAGTCTAAACCAATATGGACAAAATTTTCGGTTCTAACTTAGTTTTTTAAGCTTGATATCGCTGTGTGATCCGTTTTCATATTTATGTGTTAATTCTTGAAAAAACAAACAAAACAACGTTAATATATTATTTGCAGTATGTTCTGTTTATGCAGACTGCGGTATACTATTTCGGTATATGAATAACGTAGAAATTAAGACTTAAATAAAAAAAACGTGCCGCACAGCGATAAAAAGTGTATAGAACACTGAGAACTGAAAATTTGGTCCACGTTGGATTAGACTGGAAGTGGACAAACGAGTTTAAATACTTGCTCTGACGTCTATCTATCGACACTAAGCAGTCACTCCAGTATCGTTAACGTAGAGCTCGATGGTCCTAACAGAAGTTGTGACTTGTCTAACTTCTAATACTGCACAAATAATAGGCTAGAGATGAATAATAAAAAATGTGTGCTTTTTTACAATTGGGAACAAACATAGAGTTAGGAAGAAAATAGAGAGAACATACATGACGTCACATGAAGCCAAATTACGGTTCATCAGCGGCCATCTTGTGTGGCCTCATTAGAGTCCCTCTATACCGAGTACTGTGAGGATTGCCTTTTTCAATAGGAGGATGAGTGTACCTCAGAGAGGCAATACTCGGAAAAGAGGGTATCTAAATATGGGGCCAGTCAATATGCCCGGAATGCCTCGTCCCTTCCGTCTCCTGGCTTCATACACTTCTCCAACAAAAAAGCCTAAGGTTCCCTCTATTTATATTCCTAACTCTATGGGAACAAATAACAACCAATCCAAAACTGTTACCTGTAGAAATTGTTTGTACACAACAGTTATTATAAAAAGTGTTACCGAAATACAAAAAATTCGTCAATGCCTAGTTAAAACATAAATGTATAACTTTGTATTTGTTCTCATTCAATAACATCCTTAATGTCTGTACTCCACTAAACAACACCGCCAAGTAAACATGAACTAAACATTTCCAATCTCATCTGCATGAAATCTCATACAAGTATTCACGTTTCTCTTTTAAATGGAGGTAGTGAGAAGTTGTGACAAAGTATGTGTAGAATACATAAGAGTAAAAATCAACAAAATTGGTACGCTAGCAGGAAGATATGGTTCTTCATTCTGTGCAGAAACGTGCCGTACATTTAAAATACCATTGACGGTGCAAATAGCAGACTTGCCGTGCAATCTAGGGACAATATGAATGGCTGGTGGCTACATTCGTTTTTAGTGTTATCCATTCTGTGTTGTCACGTTCATTTTCCCACTCAATCATGACACTATTTTTTTTCAAATTTAACATATAGTTTTCATATTTTATGGCCATATAAATACTGCATAAGATTATACGTTACACGTAGGTGAGTAGTTTCTCTCCTATCCTTGTAATATAGAGGTCACAGGTTTGACCTACGGTAGAAATACAAATAGTCTGAAATCCGCTTTAAACTGTTATAATAATAATAATAATAATCCCTCGTATCGTTTCGTGGCGAAGTTCGCCGAAACAACACGGCTTCGAGATACGAGTATTCTGAGATTTTCGCAGTGTCCGTCTGCCACGCCAGATAAATACCTGGATGGTACCTTGAGTGAATGTCATCCGTTACTTTCAATTTACTTATTCCACTAAGAAAATAGAAGTTAGGGCTGGATTTCATGAAAGCTTTCGTTGCTTGCGATTTGGGTGACTAGCCAATTGAAACAGGTGTTTTATTGTGTGTTTTACGTATTACGTAATAAAACACATGCTTCATTTGGCTACTCACTCTAATCGCAAGCAAAGCACGCAACGCAAGCGTGCATTTAAATCAGCCTTTACGCAGATAACCTGTGTGCCAGTCCCCAGAAATTTTATATAACATATGGATCAAAATCTGAAATTTCTTCCAATCTTTGTGTGCTGCTTCTACATTACATAATTCCTGCATGGTAATCAATGAGTTTTCCTTCAAACACAACTGAAGTGAAATACATCTGAAGTACAAAGGTTGTACACAAAAAAAAAACGTAATTATGTCCAGTACCAGCCAACATTGAATAGTTACATTACATAAGGATTGTCACGCTTTACAGACATTTGGCAACGTACAGAATTTTCACTAGCGGCGCCCAAAGGATAAGGGCTGATTTTCATGAAAGCTTGCGTTGCTTGTGATTTGGGTGGGTAGTCAATTGAAACACATGTTTTAAGGACCCATATTACCTTATCTTCGTGTAACACGTATTTCAACTGACTATTTACCCAAATCGCATGCAAATCAAGCTTTCATGAAAATCAGCCTAAGTTTGTTCCTAAAATATCCTAAAATGGAAAAGCATTTCGCCTTAAATTTTAGAATACTGAACACTACAGGAAAAAAGTTACTATAAGTTTATTGATATTGAAATTTAGTCCGAATCCGTATAAACAAGAGCATAAACGAAATTCCCCCGTACCTGCAGAATTACTGGTTTAAAAATATACAACTTTCAACGTTTCCACATTCTTACGTGACAGGGAATGGGTTCAAATATATTATTACAATCTTTTGTGTGAGAACCATCTGTGGTAGAAAGAAAGAAAGAATTACAGATGCCAACTGACAGTTAGAAAAATAAACGTACACACATATTATACAGTGAAAAGTAGGAAGTTTTTATATATTAAACACAAATCCCGAAGGCAGTTCAGCTTCTATTTACATTATCTGTTGAGCAGTAATTTATGACTTCCACTCACGTTACAAATCAAATGATGCAGGTGTACGGAAGTATTGTCAAGTTTGTTTGACCTCATTGCATTTATATTTCAAAGAAACCATCTACCATCATTTTTTAAGTGCATTGTTTCGACTGGAGTTGAGTTTTTCATGAAGGAATTACATTCGACACAGCAGAAAAATAATTTTAAAATAGCATTAAAGTCCTCGAAAATATGTTCTAAATTATACCGGCTGATTTTAAAAGACATTTTGTAATATTTTCTAAATCTACTGGTGATGATATACCGTCATACCAATTATTTTTTTTATCTCCAACTGTTTAGGCTGTGTATTTTATGAAAAATTCATTTGGTGGCCATTTTGTATCCAAGATGGCGACTTTTTCAACATTTTGTAATATTTTCTTAATCTATTGGTGATGACGTATAGTCATACCAAGTTTCGTTTTTCTAGCTCCAACCGTTTAGGCTGTGGCACCATGAAATCTTTGATTCACGGAAAAAGGGCACATAACATGCATACACAATTTTCACTGTATTTTCACGCAAACTTTGAATTCTATGAGGTTAGTTAACAGTTTTCAAATCTGATTCTATGCGCTTTATACTGGTTTCAACGACATAAATATTCTTTCACAAATATCTTGATAATGTTCAACCTAAAACTTTACCAGCTGTTTACCAAAAATGCGTTTTTGCGCTATGTGCCCTTCTTCAGGCAATGTCCTCAATCTTGCTGTGGCGTCTATCTTTATACACTAGCCGATCACTCCAGTACTGTTACGTAGAGCTCGATGGGTTACTCTTATAGAAATGGCTTACCTTGTCACCGTATCGACTTCAAATAAGTTTAAAGATATTTAGTAAATGCCGGAAATGCTAACTTTTTAATGTTAATTTTTGAACTTTTAGCGCTGGTTTTAAAATACACAGACATTTTTTAAAGATATAATTGTTTCCTTTTTTTTAGTAACATATCAGATTTAGAACGTCTTTCAATCTTAAAATTGTTTAGAAACGAGGTGTGTTTTCAATTACAAACCTTAGATAATTCTCTGTAGTACAGCCAGCGCCATCTGATATTTGTAATTTGAAACTGAAATATTTCTTCAATTCTTTTTGATTTTATTCATTTGGATCCAATAATTTATCAAATAGTAAGTAGGCCTACGTGTTAGTGCTATGTAATTATGTATTATTTAATATATGTGAGAGAGCTTTCATTTCATAGATTTTACATGAATAGATACTGCCATATCATGGATCATCTTAAAAATAAATCTGATTTTCTGCTAGTGTTTTGTCGAAGTTGTAGACATCTCAAAATTCTTCCTCGCAATTCTGACGAAATCGTTTCTTCAGCAGTAACCTTGCACAATATGTTGCTTTAAGAACGGCTTTATCGGAACATAAACATTTTGTTCTCTGCCAAAAACTACTCGCCAACCAGTGCTCAAACTGAGACAGACTCTGATATGCTATACCTCAAACGGTTTTGAAAGCTTTTAACCCTAAACTACCCAAGGGGTCCCTGGGAGGATCCTTGCGATATATTTTGCATTGTAGACAGAGAACTATTATGTCGACTCGACTGGCTCGTAGGTGGGCAAAAGGGTATAAGTCATTTGTTTTCTCTCTTCAATGAAGGAAAATGATGTTCTTTTATTGTTCGAATAGGCATGAGTGTAATAATAAAATAAATGCTCTCCATTGAAGTGATATTTAAGCCTTAATAATTCTTAACGCTACTCTCCCTCTCTTAACAGCATGAACTTTGTCTAGCTCTCCTGAAATTTTAAGATTATTGGTAAGTGAGTAGGATACAAACACAATCCTGGAACTTTTATACAGGGACCCCCCCCCCCAGAATACTGCTTAAATTTTGTTCCCTTTGCAATTCTCACAAGTTTGCAGAGCAAGCGATGGTGGGGGTGGTAGCAGTAGGTCTACATCAAATTCCTACAATACTCGGCTTTTTATCGACCGACTGGAAGCAATACGTCACACTATAGTAATAATTACGATTTGTGAAGTGGAAGCAGTTTCCCTACGGTAGCAATACGTCAAACAATTAATTATCAACATTATAGCAACTTTTTGGCCATACAGTGTACATTTTAGCTTTAGCGTTTTATATTTTTGTCACTGATTGCCCATCCCATTTACCATTTAAACAAGCAATTATCTCTATTTTAATATTTCTTTATTATTTATTACAATATCATACTTCATGCAAATAAGCGCCTTCCTTTATGAACACCCTATAATTGATATTCAATAAATTTGTATTGATTTACAGTCTTTACGCATCTCAGACTATATTGTCACCCACACTAGTTCGCTCTGCTTCGCTCCAAATTGCTGCAACCACTCTAAGTCTGCTTTTCTTAAAAGCGTGCGTTGCTTGCTTTGCTTGCGTTTTGGGTGAATAGCCAATTGAAACACATGCCACACGTAGAACACGTGCCTTAATTGGCTACTCACCCTAATCGCAAGCAAAGCAAGCAACACACGTTTGCAAGGAAATCAGCCCTTAGTTTTGTTAAGCTCAAGCTCAATTTTGCGCCAACTTCAAAATTATAAGATGCGTAGTGAATAAGTTATCTTAACCACTGTGTTCCACTGTTCATATGTTTTTAGTGAATTTTTAGAGGTGGTTTTGTTTTGTTTTAAAAAAGACTGATTTAATAAGGTGCTTATTACTAATTTTATAATGTACTGATTAAATAACTTATTAGAAAATGCATAAACAGGAGCACTACAATACAAGAGTTTGATTTTATTATAATGTCGTATGATACCAGTCTAATGAACAACCAGCTTGCTTAACAGGCACTCTTGCGATTAAGGGTGGGCGAAACCAGATCCTGAAGAAACCGAGAACCACATCCTAAACAAACCGGTTCTGAACAAGCTGGGTACTCAGTTCCAAGATCCGGATATGGGTACCGGGTTCCATTATTGTCTGGAACTTTATGCTTACGACCTTGATCCATGTACCCATCCCAACTTGTGATTATTAGGCCTGTCTTATACCGGAACCCTAAATACAAAACTTATTCTTTCGGTTACACTGACGGCATTTTGATCTCATTTTAAATTCAATTTGCATTTCATGCTTGACGCCCCTCGGCGAGTACACTTCCAGGGAAAAGGATCTGGAGAAGAAAGCTACCATGGGTTTTGTCTAGGTATCACACAAGCATTCTTCCGGTCCGTAGTTCACCTGGAAGAGCGTTAGGGCTGATTTACATAAAAGCTTGCGTTGCTTGCTTTGCGTGCGATTTGAGTGAATATCCACTTGAAACACATGTCACACTTACCTTAACAATAAATCACGCAATACAATACCTGTTTCAATTGGGCACTCACCCAAATCGCAAGCAACGCAAGCTTTCATGAAAACCAGCCCTTAGTTTAGCAATCGGAGGGTACTGGAAACGATTACAACGGATGTCCATCCTAACTGAGGCTTTTCTTCAGTCACAGCAGGCTCTAGCCGATTTCCAACATCCTCCCCCAAGAAAGCGTGCTTCCACAGAGTCGATTCAAACTTAGCTAACGTAACCAGTACACCTCAGTGCAGGGGTGGATCTAGGATCTTCGTGAGGGAGGAGGCGTAAATCTGAAATTATGCAGAGACCTGCACAATATATTCCTGCTAAATGATTTTATTTTTTAAGTACAAATCATATTTCCTAGCTTATTGCAAAGTTTTATCATGGAATATCAATCTGGGATCTCCAAGTTAATATTTCTAGACAAATTAGATTTGTCTAGAAACAAATTGAAGCTTTCTCTGAGGTAAATTGCTGAAATAATTATATTTAAAATTACAATAAAACATTTTCTCTTGAAGTTACGGGGCGCCATGCGCGCCCATCTCTGGAGCCACAACCTCAAATTCTGCATTTGAACTCGTTTCGCCCTTTAGTGTTTAATTTTCTCTTTCCTCAGGGACTATTTATAAAATTCTTCTGAAAGTACTTCGTTTTGAACTGAAGAATGTAGAACTAACAAATTATATTAGGAGAAAATTGAGAGTATTGAGAAATTGGTGCTTCTTCAAACACTCAATCGAGAGCGCTGTCGTCGTAGTCTAAACAACATAGCAAGTTAAATAAATGATTACTTCTTTGTTATTTTTTTCTTCAAAGAAAAAAGTCAAACTGATTGAAGAGGAAAAAGGCAAAAAATTATTTTTCTTTTTTCCTTCGACCAAGCATAACATATTTTGAGCACATGCTTCTATTTTTAATTTTATTTTTAATCTTGTCTGCTGTATGACGCCATTTCCTGGAAGATAAGGAAAAAACTATTTCCTACTCCAGTAACCAACCATGCCACTTGCTAAAAAGTTAGCTTTTTAGCTTCAAGGCTATGCAATTTGTCTTATTTGTAACAGGTCTCCGCTTGGACCCGGTCCCCTATGTTAAAATAACCTGAGAATTATCTTGCAAAAGCTTCCTTCCTTTTTTTCTATCTGTAGTGCAATTTTTCAGAAGCGCAAGAATAAAATAGAAGGGCTTGGAGTACCGCCACACCCACTCGAACACAAACACACACACACACATGCATGATATATATTCAGATAAAGAGAGGAACTCACTAACACACACACAAAGACACAAAACAAGAATTTGTTACTTGGACAACTGCCATTGGACGCACCCAAACATAGTTTTTTTTTTCGTTGCCGAAAGCTATATATGTCTCCGAACGTCTTTATATATTATGTGTCCTCATGGGTTTTCTCTCTAAATGTAACATTTGTCAACTCTACGGTCTCTCTATCTTGGTAAAAGCGCTATTAGATTTTCTGGCTGTCCTCTTAGAGGACATTTTATGGTTTATTTTTTCGGGAAAATTGTTGCTTCTACACGCCCCCACCCCCACCCCCCGCCTCAACCCTCTCTGTGACATCAAATGTAGGTACCAACACATTACAGTCGACGTTCCTCGGTGGTATGTTTTATTTAAGATGACAGTATGGCATTAGTGTATCATTTAAGTGGCACTTTGAACCTCTGTAAACTTTTGACTTATGAAATCTAAATTTATCCTTAAAGATGTTTACAGATTAAAATACAGAACTTCCTTCAAGAAGTAGCTCGTGAATTACCACAGAGAACCATATAGTGTTATGTCACCTACATGGAGAACTAGTGCTACGTATAATGACATCAGTAAAAATTGTACAAATTTCGACATATCTGGAAACTCGGAAGAACTTTACCAAAAAATTAATACAGAATATATTGTAAAAAAAGAAAACACTGTTTGGACTAGAAAGAAAAGAAAAGGGTATAGTTGTTTTACTATTTGTGTCATCAAATGTAACAATTATTATAGACGCTATAAATATACATTCCTGTTGTGCCGATGAAATAAATAAATAAAGCGAATTCGCCTGCAATTCACATATACTTGCGTATTTATTTCTTCCCAAATAACAAGCAAGTTTATGTCAAATTTAGAATATGATTTAGAAAATCTATCCTTGATTTTTCCTTGCCGTGATAAACCTCACTCACAAAGTGTGTTGCAGAGTTGTGACAAAAATTAATGACGACAAACATGCCGCATTAGCGTTGCTTTTTGCTTACCGTGGCACATATTGCTTATCAAGTATGTTGCAGAGCATGGGCAAACTTACCACATTAAATTGGGAGAATCATTCAAGGAATCTGTTAGTATTCTGACGGATAAAGCTACCGGTACGTGAAGGATAAATTATGGTGCCGAATTAGCTGTCGACTTGGTGTAATGGTAATGTGTTGGATTAATGTATAATCATGAAAGGAATGGACCAAGCCCGACTTAGTATATGTGTGCCAATAGAAAACAATTGTTAGTAAATTTCTGTAAAGATTGTTCCTATGTGGACCCACCATTTTGGCAAGACGATTTTGTAGCAAGTTTGTTGTAAATTTGCCAAATGTCAACTTGCAACTTTGCCGCAAGCTTGTAGCAAGTTTGCAGACTTCCAATGTGAAATTGCTGCAAACTTGCACACTTGACATCTCAAACTTGTGGAAAACTTTCGGTACGTTTACTGTGCTGTCTGAATTGTTTCGAAGAAGTTGTTTTCCCCGCCAGCAGTTGTCTGTTCAGTTCAACAGCTGATTTTCTCAAACATCGTGTTGTGATTGGTTGGCACCGCTATATTTCAGCTAACGATATATGATGACAGTTCTCTGTTGCATTATTAACAGAACTGGTATCATTCAAACTAAATTGTATGATATTTTACGATTATTTTCATCATCAGTCGCGCTACACTGACGCGTAAGGGTAACACCACACACCATAAAAGCAATCTGAAGTACAGCAAATGAAGGCAAAACATAACAGTGTCATATTAGATCCATAGATTTAAATAGTGCCACGCACTGAGCAGAATGAAGCCGAGGGACGCATAAACAAATACAGAAGCTTCATTTTCTGATGGTGTAGTTATAAGATTGAAGTAGCAAGCTTAATTCAAGTTAGAAATTGACTGTTTATTCTTCTTTGAAGTGAAGGTTTCGATTTTGAAAGACTGTTTTGAAGGACGTTTAAAGCAAGTTTCTTCTTCTCAATTTGTGCCTGTATTGATTTCTCTAGACCGTATCGCCGTCAAAACTCA
>JAGDQP010039046.1:0-10432 GCA_022664845.1 Lepisma saccharinum | reverse complement strand
GAGAGAGAGAGAGAGAGAGAGAGAGAGAGGAGAGGAGAGATTATGATATATAATTCCATGGGTGTTTCAGCAACTTAGCTGTCCTGGCTGTTGAGCGAGAACTCAAAGAGGTCCTGAATTTAGAGGACATTGTCAACAAGTTCGACGCTGCTCACGGAAACAAACGGATTTCTTTGCATTATCAGACAATACATCCTCTACAGGGCGGTAAATACTTACAATTTTTTTCCAATTTGCTACCTGTTTCCTGCATGTACTCAATTTTATTTAGTATTTCATATTTATACATTATTCTCCTTAAATTCCTTTCCTAATTATGAATACTACACTAAAATGACAGTTGTTAAATTACAACGATTATTTGAATGTACAATTAGATGATAAAAGTAACATATTCGAAACAATAGAAGACAGAGTACAAGCAGGAGATAAAGCGTATTATGTGAACCAAAGGAAAATAGTTCGGAAAATATATGGACCAGTAAAAGAACGCGAACAATGGAAAATATTGAATAATGAAGAATATCATAATGGAAAAGACATAGTTAGATTTGTCAAATCAAGATGAATTAGCTGGGTGAGTCATGTATTAAGAAGGATGGGAAAAGAATACAAAGAATAATGTTGGAAGAAAGTATATTCAAACAAGGAAAGAGGGCGACCGAAGATCAGATGGATGGACCAAGTGCAGGAGGATCTAAATACGATGCAGATAAGGAGTTGGAAGAAGACACCAATGAATAGAATGGAATGGAGGGGAATAGTATCGGAGGCCAAAGCATTCTCAGTGCTGTAGCGCAGGTAATAAAACCATATAAAATTTTCCCGGATTTTCTTGTATAATCAAAAAAATTCCTGTCTAATTCCAGTTTTCCCCGACCGTTTCGAATTCCCCGATTTTCCCGGATGGTACACACATTGAACTCTCATTTCAGTCTACGTGTTCGTCGGTACACAGTAAATTAGAAGAGCAGAAATTTTAACCGGAATAATAATTATGGTATCGTTATTACTTGCAATAGCACTATTAGCTTATGTTTAATTTAAAAAAAATAAAATCATGCCGACATATTTAAAAAAATGTTACTAGATATATTCGAAACTACCCGTACCATCCTAAAAAAGTAGGATTGTAAGATGGTCTTCATAAAGATCGTCACAAAGAACAATAAAACAAATGCTACGAAACGTTAAAATATTGCACTTAGGCATCTCAGCATATAACGAAGGAATTAAATACAAAATTTGCAATAGTTACCATTCCTATTTTCTCCGTTATAAGTCTCTTTGCATGTTCTATTTGATCTGGTGCCCCTCTGATGACAAAAACTTTTTCGTTCGGATTAGGAGGCGGCCTTCGATCCAATTCACAATGTGAGCCTGTTTGCTGGTTAATCTGTTTTATAGTTTCGCCACCTGAAACAAATAAGACAAAATACAAGATTTAAACATAAATGTAACACTCATACGTTCTTCATATAAACGAAGACCATCATCAGTGGTAGAGAAAACAATAAAGAAGTTCACTTAATACAAGTTCACAATTGAGAGCGAGAAAATAACATCGCGGACGACCACGTCAAAAACAATTAATAATGATCTGCATGTGCACAAGTACTCATTGGAAAAGGATTTTGGAAATGGTGACTGGTAGGACAATTGGGGAGCTGCTGTAAATAAAAGACAGTGGCGATCACACTGAGAGCTTCGGCTCTTCTCCCAACCAGTCTGGTCAGCGTGGGAGCAGTAGACCATCTCCTCCCTTCGGGGAGAGGCCTCCTCCACTAATGGATTGAATATGGCTGAGATATATATATATATGTATATATGTATATACTCACTCCCCCCAAAAAAAAAGTGGGATATATTGTAGTAGGAAACGCAATGAAACGGGAGTAAGTTGCTGAGTCAATCACAAAAAGTGGGAGTCAGTGAAAAAAAGTTAAGTGAATGGGCAGGGGAGAAGGGGGAGTGTGGGTGTAGATGAAGAGAAGAAAAAAAAGGCACTGCACGTTTAGACCAGGTTTGTGTTTAGCATTCAAGCCCTGAAGGAAAGCTCCTTTCCAGAGACGACGTGTGGATGTGTTTGTGATAGGGGGATAGAGTATGGATTATAGCTGTACGGAAACTGTCATGATCATCGAAGTCAGTGTTGTACAATTGCGTGTGTGTAGACACTGGCGAATTGGGTCTGTTGGTGACGAAAAAGTGGCGGTGATTATTAACACGGAGAATCAAAGGACCCCTAACTTTTTTTTTCCTACAATAACTCAATGTTACACGAGCAGTATTATGCCACCAACGTCGTCCGTCATCAGTAGAGCCCGGATGTTCAGGCACTGAAAAGTATTAAAAAAGGCAGATAAAAATGTAAAAAAAAGGCAGTCAAATTTGAAAAAAGGCAGTCAAGTTTGCAAAACAATAAGTGAAACGTGGAAAGGAGACAGTAAAAATTGAAGAGAGGGACTTATTTTTATTAAAATTTAAAAAAATTATTTACAAATAAGAAATAACCAAGAATTAGCAAAAATTATTCAACTGTAATTTTTCAAGGGTAAACACTTTGATCTTTATTTCAATAATTTGATGCTCAGTAACCAATTTAGTTGCTTTTGTAACGAAATAGCATTCCTATCTGACGGATACTGACACCAATAAAAATTTGCTTGCTGCACAATAAAAACAAACAACGCATACACTTAAAACAGTATTTTTAATCTTACCTGGCAGAAAACCAAGAAATGAACTTGGTAAATATTGATCCACTGCTTTAAACTAGACTAGTTTGTAAAAAGGTTAATGCTTAAAAGTATAGTTTTCATTGACTTTGCAAATTTAGAAAAAAAAATAAAATAAAATAAAAAAAACCTAACACAAATAAACACACGTCTCACATATTGCAGCAATAAAATAAAAAATCACACACTTTAGTGATGCCAGTATTTAATGTTGCTTGTTGCACATCACAACTAGGATTTTCTTTAAGTTGTCAGCTGTGAAACACTGCCTTCTGTCAGACAAAACATTTTTCATTGCTGAAAAGGACCGCTCGACGTCAACGGATGTTACAGGGGCGTATTTGAAGCATGCTGTCAGGAGTGGATCCATTTCAACCGTGGCAGTATTGTCGCCCATTAGGATTTTGCCGATCTTCTCAAGTTCCTGAAGATCAGAATTGTCACTACGAACACGCACACATTTCTCACTAATTAACTTTCCTTTAGGGCCAGGAACAGAATTAATCGCGTTGACACATTCGAGAAAAATAGCCAGAGAAGACAAGGGTTTGTCCTGATTTCTCAAGTTTAGTAATGGCTTCTGGCAATATTCTGTAATGGGCTGCAATAAATGACAAGTCACTTCGAACAGTTCCCAAATCTAGTAATTTTTTTACGTCTCCTACAGCAGAGGATTCTTCTTCTGAGAGAGACTGGAAAATTTCACCTAACACTTCAAAATTCTCTGCATAATAAACACAAGAAGAAATCCATGTGCCCCATCTTGTCAGAATTGGTTGAGGAGGAAGAGAAATTCCTGGTGCCGAGTCCTTAAATTTCTGGATTCTCGAGGGGGCCTTCAGGAACACTTTCTTTCCACTGGAAATTAACTTGTCTACGTCAGGAAACAAGCGTCGCACTTCCTCGGCAATTCTATGAAGACCGTGCACTAGGCATGTAACATGCAGCATTGACGGAAATAAAACTTTCAGGGCCCTTGCAGCCTTTTTCATGTATGGTGCTGCATCTGAGATGAACAGGATAACGTTGTTATGGGTTATTCCGTCTGGCCATAGAAAATGCAAAGCGTTTGTGAAAATCTGGGCGATTGTGGTGCTGTTGACTCGTTCCATGTTTTCCGACGTTAAGAGAAACAACTTCGGTGGTTGATCAAGCTCCAATGGGCCAACAATTACGTTAGCGATGTGTCTTCCCGTGGCGTCGGTGCTCTCGTCTATGGAAATCCAGATCTTCTTCCCAATTAGTTCGGCGCGAATACGGTCAACTGTACTGTTGTAACACACGTCCACGTATTTTTTTCTCAGCGTAGACTCGCTTGGTATTGTCTCTTTTGTATACTTGTGCAAAAAAGCTCTCAAAGACTGATTTTCCACTTTCCACAGCGGTATGCCTGAATCAATAAATGCTTTGCATAAATCCAGAGAAAACTCGGATTTTCGGCTATGGTCTGTGAGAAATTCTGGAAGCTGACGTACTTTCATTTTTCCGATGTTCCTTGTTACGGCTAATTTATGTTTCTCTGACGATACATGTTGCGAAATGAAATATTTCTTCCCATGATTCACAGCTTTCTCACACACTTTACACAGAAGAACCGATCCATCAGTAGAAAAAATGTCACTACCAAATTCAGATACATAGCGGTGTAACTTCGTTTTCAAAGGCACACTATGCCTAGGAGGCATTTTCGCACGGTTCAGCACTGCAAATTACCTAAGAAAACTGGCTGCAAATAGTTGCTTAAGAAGGCGAATTCACTCTATTCCTAAGGTCAACAGACGATAATCGCTTATTGCGACGGGAGACCAAGTGCATTTGTTTGTTTATGAAATGTAGTAAGTTGCATTGTTGTTTCTGCGATACCGATAAGAAATACAATGTTGCCAAATTGCCTGTTCTTTAATTTAAAGGTGGTGCATGAATTGTTGCTGTGGTTTGATGTAATTAAATACGTGGTGGCTTGGGAAGAACAAGAGCACTGAATAACCAAATAAAACAGAAGCGAGAAATGTAATTTTAAGAAAATGCTTTGCCGTCGGTAAGACAAAAGAGGCAAAAAAAAAGGCAATATAGCATGAAAAAAGAGCAATACGGTAAAATAGGCAAAAAAAGGCAACGTAAAATCTCTTTCAGATTGCTCACAACCTTGGGATCGGTGCACATTTGTATCCAGTTATGCTTTAAAAGTGTCTGAAACTAATAGGCATTTTGCCTAAAATCCGGGCTCTAGTCATCAGTTACCCTATTATAGCTTCAAACCCATAAAAACTATCGAAAAGTCTTTCCTCTTAAAAATTGTTTAGTTTTAAATTATCACTTAAAAAAACGTAAAAAGTTACCCCAGCTTCCATCTGAAATTTCAAGTTCACACGTATTTCCGTTACGCCACTGATACATCAAACATGATAGCTGAATTCTCCATATGAACTTCTATAATTCTTTTGTTCCATTGCCCTACACGGTTCCGTAACGAAATTGCCCTATGGTGCCGGTCTTCTGAAAAACTGTCTGTCTGTGCGTGTGTGTGTGTGTGTGTGTCTGCTAAAACGCGCGTATCACTGTTATTTCGGTACCAATGGCCAGATGTATTTTTTTTTTTTTTAATTTGTCTAAATTAAACAGAATTGTATATCTGGATTTCATAATTAAATTAGATGTCGTTGCTGCCCACATTTTCAAATGTGTACTAAGAAGTACATTTGTGGTGATACTTCGCTTTTTCAAGTAAATTGTACTAGAAGTACAAGTGGATCGCTTTTCTATCTTAAAGTGTACAGGTTGTTCCTTAAAGATGCAAATATGTTGTACCATTTTGGATGCGAATAACCGTAGAGACATCAACATTGCAGGAGTAACGACCTTTCAGAGAATTACAAGTATTATGAAGTTTGTGGTGTTTTATGTTCGAACAGTATTTGGTAAACTAAGGAAATCTTAATTGAGCTTTACTAATAGTTGTTATGTCATAGCAATTAAGTGTGAAGTAGCTCCTTAATAAGCCAAACGTCTCCAAAAGTTTGAGGAAAAACTATAATTTTCTTTTGTAATCTTGGAAGTTACACGGGCAGGACCTTTTTTGTAGGTGCCATCCCAGCATTTGCTTGGAATGACAGGCCGTTAAAACATCAGTCAGGATGGTCGTCTGCATATAGTTATTCCAATACTTAATATTAATTTTAATTAATTACCAATTTATTCTCTTCCATCTACTATTTGTTCCCAGGGTAACCCTAAACACGATTTTAAAAATGTCACCATATTACCAATATCCAGAACAAGTCCTGCAGGAAGTCAGAGTGTCAAAATGCTCCGGTTTGGACTGTAGACTGCCCACTTGTATTGACAAAGTTTAGTTACTATTTGAGGATTGTTTTAACGTTTCTATTTTTAACGAAGCCTACCAAGTATTTAAGGATTGATAGAATTCTTTTATTGACAAATTTCGCGTCCTCGCAGCATGTCTTTCAAGGAAATGTTGATTTTAATTTTGTTCGTATTCAAATAAAAACAATTCTTTCCAATAACATCCGCTTAGTAATTTAAATCCTCTGCACTGCGTGCCAAGACTCCTCACACACTGGGAACTATAAACATAATATGGAGGGACTCATGGTCGGATGTGAAAATATTAGTTAATTTTTAGTCATACACACACACACACACACACACACACACAAACACCCATACATCCATCCATACATACATCCATACAAACACACACATCCATCCATACATAACATCCCCCTCTACTTCTCTCTCTCATATATATATATATATATATATTCAGCCGCTTTCTATCCACTGCTGGATGAAGGCCTCCCCCTTTTCTTTCCACATATCTCGGTCTGCTGATATCCTCATCCATGTAGCTCCTGAAAAACGCTTGATTTCATCTACCCATCTTACATTTGGACGTCGTCTCGGCCGTTTCTTTTCTCGAGGAATCCACTGTAGTACATTTGTCGTCCACCTTCCATCTGCTCGTCTAGCTATGTGACCGGCCCATCTCCACTTCATCTTCTTCGCACTCTTGATTACATCCTCTACCTTTGTGCGCGAATCCATTCATTTCTCTTCCTGTCCCTCCTGGTTGTTCCTAGCATGCACATCTCCATTGCTCTTTGTGTGACTCAATCTTTGAGTCGTTTGCGCATTCAATGTCCAAGTTTCGCAGCCGTATATCATTACAGGTAAGACACATTGATTATAAACTTTACGCTTTAGACACATTGGAAGTTTGCTTTTGAAAATAAAGTGTAGTCTTCCAAACGAACTCCACGCCATTTTACATCTTCTATTTATTTCATCAGTCAACTTTGCATTCGATGTTTTAAGCTGGCCTAGGTAAACATACTCATCAACTATGCCTATTGTCTCTCCGTTAATCTTCACTTCCTTCTTTGCAGCATGTTGGTTGTACATTACTTTTGTTTTACTTAAGTTGATTTTAAGGCCTATTTTCGAACTCTCGTTACTCAGTTCTTCCATTCTGGTTTGTAGTTCTTCTGCACTTGACGCAAACAGGACTATTTCATCAGCGAACCGTAGGTGATGATTATATATATATAAAAGAAGGTGATCTGAGACCCTTTCCTTATGAACTACAAAGTACAGTTGTCCCTCGTGCATATATGTATGACACTACATCCCGCAATGAAATAGTGACAACTCTGGGATGGCTTCGTGCTGTGTGTAGTGCGAATAAAGTACGCACGTTTATTATTTTTCTTTAAGATAATTAGGTGCATAATAACGGCATATTTCCCCGTGGAGAGCTGAAATGAGAAGAGGTGTTGGTGTGGTCTAGACCGAAGTCTGCATTCCAAAACATCCCACAGATGTTCTATCAGATGCTAACCAGGACTCCGAGCAGGCCAATCCATTAATGGGGCGTTGTTGACGTCGATTCACTCCCATTCAAACACTGCAATACTGACGAGTGCCCGGTTGTGCTGAAAGACAACGGCCATTCCTGAACTGGTCTTCAATGGTAGGCAGCAGCAAAGTGCTTAAAGTGTAACATTGTGCCGTGACATTACCACGTGAAACAAAAGGGAGCCACCCCCACCAGGAGAAACAGGACTTCACTGTAACCCCAACCACCACCGAATTTGGCTGTCGGCACTATACAGGCTGCTAGGTCTTGTTCACCAGACATTGGCTACACGCACAACCTACCATCGGACCACCACATTCTATACTATGATTCATCAATTCACTCAATGGTTATCCACTGTTCTATGGTCCAGTTTTGACTCTCCTTACAGCACGCGAGGCGGCGTTTGGCATCTGGCAGTGTGATGTGTGGCGTATGGGCAGCTCCTCGGAGTAAGTTAGGAATTCCTGTGATGATGGCGATGATGATTGACGACTATGCCGGATGACCCTTTTTTAACACTACGGTCTCAGGAGGTAAATTTGCTTGTACACGTCCTTAAAAGTTTCCGATAGAATCTTATTGAAGTGCGCAACCATTTTAACGTACACCATGACATTTATTGAAGTGCACAACTACGTTTGTATAAACACTGGTAGAGATTTAAGATGATTGATGTTTGCTTTCTCTACACATCTGGAAAATTTGAATAGAACATATATTGATATTATGGTTTTAATGCTACATAGTATTTCTTTTTATTCTAGCACTGAATTACACGAAAGGAACTGTGCTATCAACGGAAAACTAGTCCAGTGATACCAGATAATTAGGTATGCACGATGTAACTAATGTTACCAAGGTGTATCAAAGATATAGCTAACTAAATGAAGGACCAAAAATTGTCTCGAGCTGAAATAATTTATAAAAAGCTATTTTTGTAGGTAGATTTCGAAGAAAAATATACCTATTGAGATCGGTACGACATGAAAGAAAATATTATATATATATATATATATATATATATATATATACACAGTCTGTTACAAAATAACTGCACCACCTAAAACAAAATTGGTAATTTATTCGTATTGTAGCAGTATGCTGAAGGACATTAGTTATAATACCTTTAAATCGATTGATAAGCCTTGTTTATTGTTATTCCTGGTACATATGAACAAAGCTAGCAACATATTGCGAAATTGTATGGTGCAAATATCAGGAAATGCAAAACAAACATGCACATCCTTACCTAGCCTAACCTAACATACAGTAATTGTTTTTTATGAGATCTAGTAAACTACTGAATATAAAACCTCATTTAAGACTTTGAAAATGATTTTGTGTTTGTTAAAGAGTACTACTAAATACCACAATTGCACAAACACGGCATTTAGTATTTTGTATGTTCCCCATGTGCTGTTTTCAGTACTGCCAACCGCTTTGGCATACTGTGTACGAGAAACTGGCACAAAAATACGTCCAACTCATGGAACCAAACCTGAACTACTGCTTCAATAAGCTCTTTGTTTGAAAATACTTTCCTGAAAGCTTTTGGGATATAATGTGCCACAAATTTTCTATGGGGTTCATGTCTGGAGAGTTGGGTGGCCACCATAGCCTCCGGATATGCATATCTGAAAACCAGTTCTTAACAACGGCAGCTCTGTGACACGGTGCATTATCATCTTGAAATATGAAATAATCTAAATTCTGGCCTGAAAAATAATCCCGTGTAGTGTGTAGAAGTTTACGGTTTAAAATGTCCACGTAATACTGTCCGTTCACTGACCTGTTGCAAATTTCTAGTCTTCCGACACCCTTTGATGTGAAGCAGCTCCAGACCATTACACTTTCCCCAAACTTCCGCGTCGGCGAAATACAATCCATATTCAGTTCTTCACCACTTCTCATCCACAGTCGGACACCACTATCATTCCCAAACACTATTTTTTTTTATTTTTTTTTTCAGAAAAAAATCACGTGTTCCCATTCTTCAGTATCCCAGTGTTCGTACATGCTAACAAAACGTTTCCTGGCTCTTATGTGGTTTGCAGTGAGTATCGGCTTTTTCTTACGAATTCCTTGTTCCTTTAACCGTCTAACTACTGTGGCGTGGCTTTCACTAACACCAGTTTCATGAGACACAGTTCGAGCAATTTGCCGTGAAGATGATGCTCAACTTTTCAGAGCTAGCGCCTTCATTTGCCTGTCTGTGAGACGGTTTGTTATTCGTTTTGGGCCACATTTGTCTCTCAAGGAGAACTTCTGATACGTGGTTTGCTTTTTAATAATTCTAAAAATTGTTGTATGGTGTAGATGAACTTGTTTCGCAATCGTACGTTGCGGAATACCGCCACGATGGAACGCCAGTATCGTATCGTTCAGCACTTTGCCCATTTTCAGCACTGTCTATACAATAATCTACAACAAGTATTTACAAAACTGCTGATATATCATATACAACTTGTAAACAACAAATCAAGAACACAAAGCTCACGTAGAAAACACAATTTGATTACACACTTTCAACGGATCATGTTCACACATGTAGAACTAAGAGGCAGCCATTTGCAAAGTGAATGCATTGCTTTCTGTTGAGAAAACAGCACACATATAGGCCAGCAGAAACAAACAAAACAGCATCAAAATACAATGCGCAACAATAGTTTAATATATTTAGCTCATGTGAAGCCAAATGTAAAACACAATTTCGAAATAAAACTGAAGACACTCACATTTTCCCAGGTGGTGCAGTTATTTTGTAACAGACTCTCACTCTCACTCTCACTCTCTCTCTCTCTCTCTCTCTCTCTCT
>JAGDQP010039045.1:0-17903 GCA_022664845.1 Lepisma saccharinum | reverse complement strand
CTAGGGAGATAACAAATCGATGTAGTGTTATTTCATAATTTAACGTTATACGAAGTTGGCAACCGTGGCGATCCGATAATATCACTTTCTAACTCCTAATATGCACCCTATTGATACAAATCAACTCTCGAAAACTAAATTTGACTTTAATGTATCCTTTATGAATTATCGAGGATTTTTCATTTTAGCGTACGAAATCGATTTGAAAATACATGATTATGATAATTCATCCTCTTGTTTTGGTGTCATGAATTCATTTCCAGAATTTGCCGCTACATTTAATTAACATCCTGCATTATACAGGGAGATCGTAAAGTTTTAATTATCACCCTGAAGTTATTGAGTTATGTGTATGAAATTTTGCCAGTGTATTTAGTGGTTCTTATGTTCATGACGGAGAAAAATGAACTATTTGTGTCCTTTCTTGACCTTCCGCAGGCCGTCATTGTAGAACTCTGTAGATTGCGTTGAAAACCACTGTCTCACTAGTTGAATGACGTCATTTTTGTCGTTAAATCGCCGAACCCGCAGTGGATTTATCATCTCTGGAAACAACAAAAAGCTACTTATGGCCAGATAGGGAGAAGAGATAAAAATTGCAAGATTTCAAAGCCTCAGTACCTTGATTTCTCAACCGTGACTTGACAAGGCTGGTGCATTGTCCGTATGGAAACGAACACCTTTGGTAAACCCACCGTGCAGTCACCCTAGACATGAGTAGTTAGTCGTGAATATTTTTCCACACACTATCGTAACGAAGTCCAGTTTCCTTGACGATCATTGGATGGTTGCTCGCTGGTCTTCCAGGAGAAATCCATTATTTTCTTCATTGTGGCCCCATTGTCCGTGCGTGATGGTCTTCCAGTTCTTGGCTCGTCTGTGACGGACATGTGGCCAGTTTGGATTTTTTTTCCCACCTCACAACATTGTCACGTGACGGGAAATGATTCCCATAAACAGTCACCATTTCATTACGAACTTGCAGAGCATGTTCACCTTCAAACGCAGGAACTCTACCTCGCTACGAGTCTCAATCTTCTCCATCCTGCAGATTACTGACATCTAGCACAACGTGTAAAGAAACGAAAGGACATAAGGAGGTAATGTTTTCTCCGTCATGTACATAAGAGCCAATAAATACACTGGCAAAGTTTCATACACATAGCTCAATAACTTTCCGGTGATAATTAAGACTCTACGATCTGCCCTCGTATATATACATCTTTCTGACAAGGCTGATGATTCTTTATTAACACAAAAAGAAAACAAAGAGTAACAGTTTCGAACATACCATCTCTTGCTTCAGACTGCACTAAAAAAAGTTGTATAGGGCAGTCTGAAGAAGGAGGTGGTATACTTCCGAAACTATTACGCTTTATTTTATTTATTTTTATCATTATTATTTTTTGTTGTTGTTTTGTTATCTTCTGTTTTTTTTATATTAAAGAATAATCAGCCTTGTCATAAAGCTGTATTTTTCTTTAGTCAAGATGAATACAAGGCCGTATTGTTATAATATCTGTGTTAGAAATTGTTAAGTCGTGGAAAAGTTTCTTTAAAAAAGTTTTGTTTTCTAAATTCTGCTTTTAATGGGCAATTTAACTGAAGCGAGAGAGAGAAATCTTCATTTATACTGCAATAATAAAGGCTTTTGATTTCCAAAAAGATCATGGCTGATTCCATGACATGATTCAATAGCTATTTATCCTATAGAATTTCCTGTATATCCTTAAATGATTGCTACAATGGGCTTTTAAAAAAATAAGGAAATCAGTGAATATAAAGACTCTTTAAGAAATGTGTTATTTCTGTGCTAAAGTGAGAAAATCTGTGTTAAACGCCTTAATAATACGGTGTTAAGTATCTCTCGTGTAATACTGAAAGCTTTACTTTTTTTTCATTTCCTACTCTGCTTTAGCTCTAAAGGACATCGTAAAAAGGAGATCTTTTGCTTTCTGGAAGCTGCGAGTGCGTGGAAAGGAGAAAAAACATGAAACTCAACACGAGAAAAAATTATTATGGGCTGCGAACAAATGAAGAATGGAAAAAGACAACGAAAGACAACTTTAGTTTATACCAGAGTGCTCTTTCTGTGTGCTTTTTCTCGTTCAGAAAACGTAATGAGATGTTTAATATTCACTCATTTCACCAGGGATAAAAATCTATATGTGTATGTGTTTTATTATTAACTGAAAGAAACTTCCAGTGCTTTGCAAATACAAATAAAGCAGGTCAAATATTGCCATCATGAAGGCTCATTCTTGCCGCCATCAGAAAACATGCTCGTCATTTGTTTTTGTAAGACTTTTAACACCTGAATGATCTTCCATAATTAAGCAAATTGCTGTAGCTTAAACTGAGAGTCCGTAGTTGGTAGAGTGTCTTGAGGTTCTCCAATTCTCGAGGTTCTGGGTTCGATATCAGCTGCCGACCACCCTCATTGAGATTTTTCTCAGGTTTTTCTGTCAATCCAGGCAAATTGTAGGACGGTACCTTCAATGTAGACCCTGCCTGACACTTTTCCGCATCTTTTCCCTATGATATTCTGTTCTGAGCCAAAGATGCCTTAAGGTCATAAATAAATTGATTCAATTCAATTCATTTAGCTTAATTGACTAATTTGGTCGTTTTTTTTATTACTCCTTTCGTTTTTTGTCAACTTTTATTACTCAATATATGATACCTCTTTTGTATTATGACTATTTGTTGTCTGACTACAATAATCACTAGCAGTGCCTCACGGCCCTCTACAATCTCTTAATATATCATTACCAGATCTACCACAGATGAAGCAACACAAAATATGAAGGACAAGAAAAGCATAAATGTATGTTGATTTCAAGCTATGCTTATTGTTAGTGTTAATTGTTGAGCTTATCAAGGTCACACCTTTTTCTCCCTCTTTTCTCGCCCCTTGAATCTCAGTGTTTCAACTAATTAACACCGTATATATTTATGTGAATCCCTCACATCACAAGCTTTCATATGGTACCATATATGTAGGAGTGGAGGGCGTGGTTTTGTAGAAAATCGCCAAACACAAACACACACACACACACGTGGGAAGCTGATTCTTTTAATGTAAGATATTTCCAACTGATCGAAGTGTGACGTCGGAGCAAATTCCCCCTCTCGGAGAAAACAGTAGGAGCAAAGGACGGTGAATTCTGCGGCTTACGGCCGATTGATATGAGCCCAAGGTCGTCGACAGGGAGGAACAAGGGGGAGCACTTACCCCCCCCCCCCAGATTTAAGATTTCATAAATTTTGCTATTTTATTTTCATGCATTTGTTGTATGTTTTTATGCTTTGTACTATGTGAATTTCATAAGAGCCATTACATTTCATGATTTATTGCCACATTCATTTTTAATCTGTGTTATTACAAATAAGATCATTCACAATCACAAAACAAGCATTGTGAAAAAATCAAAAGTATAACGCGAATGGTATTATTGTACTATCATGTAATTTGCTTTGAGTGTTCTCGTTTTACTGTAGTTCATAGCAATTCTTCTAGGAAACCAATATTATATATATATATACAAAGTTCTAAAAACCACAAATGTCAGTCGTAATATATACGTTCTTTAAAGTAAACGGGCCCTCATCTTAACATATCTTGGAACTCACACATCCTATATATTATTTTCAAAAATTCCGAACATATCAAGAACAATGCTGAAATTTTAAAACACTGTAGTCTAATACTTAATCACATTTATGCAATAATTTTGAAGCTAATACTTTTATCCGACGCATTTGAAGGTCCGTAATTGAAAATGACATATGTAAGAATCTCAAATCTCTAATCAATAACAAATATCTTCCAATTATGGATTAGTTCATTTGATAGATATTCTCAGCGCAGCGAAGGAACGTGTAGGTGAGAAGAAACAACAGAAAAACAAACCTTGGTTTGATGAAGAATGCATTAAACTTCATGAGGAACGAAAACAAGCAAAACAACAATGACTAAGTAATAAATGCGAAGCAAACACCAACTAATATAGTAACGCAAAACGACACGCCACACTCGGGTTCAGAAACAAAAAGCGAGAATATCTGACGCAGAAGATTCAGGAGTTTGAGGAAAACTGCAAGACAAATAACGTACGAGATCTATACAAACGGACTCGTTAAGAAAAGGTTACGAGCCGAGGTTAGGAATGATTAGAAATGAACGTGGAGATCTCCAGGCTGATCCGACTAAAATTGTCGATGTGTGGAAAAGTTATTTCGACAAACTTCTTAATGTACAGAACGGGGAAGAACCAGAGGAATTTGAAATCCATACCGCAGAACCATGGATTCCCGAACCTAACAAGATCGAAATCGAAATGTCGGTAATTAAATTTAAAAAAAATCGCGAGGAATAGACAATATTCCAGCCGAATTAATTAAAGCGGAAGGAGCGGCACTAATCAAGGAACTACATCAATTGATAATTACTATATGGAGAAAGGAGGAGCTCCCAAAGGAATGGAAAACCTCAATAATAGTTCCGATTTACAAAAAGGCGATAAATCGGACTGTAATAATTACAGCGGAATCTCGTTACTTCCAACCTGTTACAAGGTATTAAGTAATATTCTGCTAACACGCCTAAGTGCATACGTAGATGAAATAATTGGAAATCACCAATGTGGATTTAGAAGAAATAGATGCACGTTGAACCAGATTATCGCCTTGAAACAAATTTTGCAGTAGAAATGGGAATACAATGGGGCGTTTCACCAGCTGTTCATTGATTTTAAGAAAGCATATGATTCTATCAAAAGGGAAAAGTTATACAGTATCCTGATACGATTTGGAATTCCGAAAAAAATGGTTCAACTAGTGAAGATGTATCTCAGCGACCCCATAAGCAGAGTACGGATAGGTAATATTATGTCAGATAGTTTCAAGATTCGCAACGGATTGAAACAAGGCGATGCCTTATCACCACCACTGTTTAACTTTGCGTTAGAATAAGTGATTTAAAAATTAAAGAGGACAAAAAGAGGTTTGAATGGTCTGAATCAATTGTTCGTATACGCGGATGATGTAGATTTATGGGACAATATAGATACACTACGATGCAACGCCGATGTATTAGTAGATGCGTGCGATGAGATAGGTCTACAGGTAAACATAGATAAAACATAATACATGATAACAAGCCGAAACACAGGAAATGAAGGAAATAAAAACATAAGAATTAGGGATGAGGTCACAGAGAAAGTAAACAAATTTAAATACATGGAAGCATACGTAACAAGCAAAAATGAGGTCACAGAATAAATAAAAAGTCGCTTAGTATCGGTCAACGCATGTTCTTATTCAGTCCAAAAACTTCTAACATTGCGATTAATATCAAGGAAATTGAAATTGAAAATATACAGAACGGTTACTCTGCCGGTAATACTCTACGGTTGCGAAAGTTGGAGTACGACCCTAGCAGATGAACATCAATTACGTGTGTTTGAAAATAAGGTATTGAGAAAGATATAAGGGGCGAAACGCGACGAGATTACTGTAGAATGGAGGAGGGACTGCATAATGAAGAAATTCACGGACTGTACGATTCACCAGATGTAAAAATAATGAAATCGCGACGACTGAAGTGGGCAGGCCATGTAGCTCGGATAGGGGAGAAAACGAAGATTATATTCTATCCTAGTTAGAAAGCCGGGTGGAAGGAGACCATTGGGAAGACCGAGAGGTCGTTGGGAGGACAATATTAGAAGAGATCTTCGAGAAGTAGGTGTTTGTGGTGAAAACTAGCTTAATGTTGCACAGGATAGATTCCAATGGCGAACGTTTGTTACTGCGGCGATGAACTTGCGAATTTCATAAGCCATAGAGTTAGTTAGTAAGTTAGATATTTTCAAATATTTTCTAGCCCATTTTCTAAAATACCACTGTTGATTTTCATTTGTCCATTATTTTTCAATGCATCTAAAAATGGAGTTTTTATTAGTGAGGGGTTGTAAAACGAATCTGAATTTGAAACTTCAAAATCTTTTAAGCAACTTTGTCTCAAACCGAATGGATGAAGGTGGGATAATTAGTGGAATAAAGAAAGTGGGATTAAATGGGAGGAACTCATATTAACCACGCACACGGTTTGTCCACCACAAAGTCGTATGGCACGAGCCAGGATCTAACCGGGGACGCCATGCACCAGAGGTGAGCCCCTCTACTAACACTACCGTGGCACAAATGAATCTGAAGCTAGTTCCTTTGATCTTGACTTGTTGAGTTTTTGGTGTTACTTCATCTGTAGCTGAATGATGGTAAGGAAATAGCGAGTGGTAGACAATGTCGTTACTGAAAAGCGCATTTAACAATGTTTTAACACTAGTCATCTGCAAAATAATAAGAGCAAATCCCCATTCGTTTAGTGCTGTGGGAATTCGCAGCACCTTTAACTAATGGAATTTCTGCAGCTCCATAGAAACACTTTGATTGTTGGTGTGCAGTAAGTCTGATAATGCAATGACTTTTGTGGATCAGTTTTCAATAACCAACTAATATAACATACGCTTGTATCCGTAGTGTACATTTTATCCATTGCACCATTTAGCTATGATTGATAACTCATGCAGAATAGGAAGTTTATCTAATGAATCTCTTCTTCCACAAGATATCTAGCAATGTTTATTAAAATATGTTCTTTCTATAACCTTCGACATCTAACACAACATTTGATGAAAGTACGATTACTCACCGTTTTAAATTTACCTGAATTATTGAAATTCATCCATGTCTGACAATGTTATATTATCTCTGTCTTTGGGACTTCAAATTATCTAATAGCCGTTCGATCACACTGCAGTAATTTCCATTTAATTACCAACGAGTTCTAACTTCTAACACACCAGGTTGTAAGATATTTTATGATCCACTCATGACTATTCAAAGATGCTGGACATGTTACTGATAAGTCACACTAAGAGTTTTTTTTAGTTATGTTTTATTTCGTTAATTTGAAAATTATGATCATTTCAATTTTATTTTATTTTATTTTAAATAATTTTATATCGTTCAGCATCCTATTAACAAGTTCTCCCCTAGAACTCTAGAAAGTAGGAAGCAAATAGGGGTTTGGGAAATTTCCCCTTCAATTAAGCAGTAACACACACAATATATATATATTGTCCCCCTTGTGAACATTCCTGGCGACGCCCTTGCATTAGTCATTCGATCCTTAAATTCTAACATACGTAAATTTGATGTGCATGTGTTTTAATAAACTTCATCCCCTTCCCCTTCGTTTTTCTCCCTACTCTCCTACCTATGCCTCTGTTAGTTGTTAATGTAGATGACGGGATCACCGAAAGTGAATTACCAAATTGTTTAATACTCTTGCGATTTCGTTTCTTCCGTAAGTCAGTACGCTTATTTTATCATGTTAGTGTCAATAGAAAACTAATCTAGGTAAATTTTACGTATATTTGTGAACTGTCCTTTGTACATCGTTCCTGTAAAGAACATATTGATAAATTTAATAAATATTCTACTACCGGTGTACTGTTTGTTGTAAAGTAATTATTTCATTGTTAACCATGCATTACTAATGCAGTTGAACATATGTAGAGTGTTTCGTCAAAGTTGATTTATGCAGGATATGTTGGCTCAACTTTACTTCAGTGTATGTTTCCATATACATTATCATTTACAATACGTGAAGTAATATATATTTGCATTATTAAAATACTGTAGCAATAATAGAGCAGTCCAGGTCAGGAACGATGGAGACACAGGTTGTAAATGAAATGTGCAACATGCAGATAGAAAGTCTTTAGTGGCACAGAGTTATATTTTACAAACTGACCAAAGAAAATGAAAGATCCATTACTATAAATTTATATACAGATTAAAGTGTAACTTGCTAAGTGTAAATTTGAAAGGGCATGAAGATTTGACATTATATTGTTGCAAGGTATTCACCATATAAAATTAAGAAACAATTTATTGAATGACTTAGATATGACATTAAAGAAATATGTATTTTTGATTAGGGAATTTGAAGATAATCAACCATAATCATCAAGTAACAAATACGATAACCACACAATCGCATTCCATTGTTAAAACATTCAATAGGAAAATGGATTTGTGAGTTTCATGCAGAAGCTAGACGTTTCCGTTGTGGGTTAACTCATTTCATTCCACACAAATATCCAGCATTTAACACTTTTAGGATGTAACCATTACATTACTTAGGATGTAACAGTCGAAATCACCGGTCACACTGTTATGTAGAATCGTAGGATCTTATTAATAAAATTCCAAATTTAACAGTCGCTACGAAGACAGATCACAAGCAGAAATACAAGCTGGGATAGTGTTACAACCACAAATTAATATGGCCGAAGTTTTCAAATTTTGATTAAAGAATATCCACTTTCGTCACTTTCACTTAAGACGATAATAGATCTTTAGGCGATAATTCTGGTGTTCGGTAGTCGAAAAAAGAGATGAAGAGTGGAACAAACACGCAAGTTGGTGTTCATCGGACTGATCTTACCAAAGCACAACATACTACTGGACAACACAACTCCAATAAATCAGATAAAATCAGTGATGTATCCTGATGATAGACAGTCATTATGACTTATAAACTACTGCTCAAGAGTATAAGAAGTATGCATATAAAACGTAATTACAAATTAGTTAAGTAACGGTGAAAGATAGTCTTGGTAATTGCAAATAACAGCGGATTGTTGGCACATCAGCTGGTAAAGGAAAAGTATTGAAAGAACAAGTACAGATCAAATCAGAGAAGGTCACTGCTAGGAAATGATGACAAGAAGGCACAGTTACGAATTTCCTTGTTGTATGGGTATTATGCAGTAGCGTAACGAATTGAGTGCGGTCCCGCCCTCAAAACTTTTATCCGGGCTTCCTTTATAAAAGTGTATAGCAAACACAAGTAGTGTTAGTACCTTAAATAATAAAAATATCCTTTAACAAATTCACATTCTTCAGTCACTCATGCTTAGTTATACTGCTACTGACGATAAATTTAAATTGAGGCTTAATACCAAATTAAATGGGCCCCGCATAACTTCGCTTATTAACAACAACTTAGGGGCGTGATCATGTCTAAAATGCTTAAAAAAAATCGAATTTGAGTATTTTTGTAGTTTTTCGTAGCGCCACCTTGCACCGGATATACACTCTAGAGGTCGTAAGGTGTCTATATATCAAATATGAAATCAATCCGACAACTCCATCGATAACGGAATCTTTCGCATAACGAGTGGAAGCATATAATTCTTCTTTGGCATCTTACAGAAGAACAAAAAAAAAAGTTGATTTCCTTAGAAGCCTAAATTGTTAAAAATCACAGTGACGTTGAAAGGGCAATGTCGTTAACTACATCCCTTGCTAACAAATGGGAGATTTCCCCAATATTACAAAACTGGACTCCGGATCAAACAAGTTTTTAGTTTGTGCCTTTTGCATGCAATATTTCTCCTTAAATTAGAAATTAAAATTGTATTAAATAATACAAATCTAGAAAATCGGACGCGGGCCTTCTTTTACCTGGGCCAGCGCGCATTGCGAACCTTGCGGGCCCGAACGTTACGCCACTGGTATTATATAAATACAAAGTTTCATTCAAATCATTTGTTTTTCTGTCACTTTCAGCGCCGCCTGAAATATAATTCAGGAAAGGATGTTTTGCAGAAAAGAAAAAAAATATTAGTTTATTTCATGTGTAGTTTCTATCAGACAAGTTTCACGAAAATCGGCGTGCCTGGAAAGAAGATTGTTTGCTCAGATTGTATTAAACTGAATTTGATTTCATTTATTGCCTTTAACCATTTCAGACTAAGGTTGTGATAGGGTGAAGAATAGGGTAGGGATAGGGTAATCAGGCATGGCCTAGTTAGTAGGTACCGTCCTCGCATTTGTATGGTATGACTGAAGAGAAACCCCTAAAAGGATGGAGCGTCCACTGCGATCGTTCCCTTGACCTTCCGATTGTTAAGCCAAAGCTCTACCAACTAAGCTACGTCTGTTCAGTGTTTATTCAGAAGCTTAAAGAATTAGAGACTAACTGTTAAAGGTGAGTTAACTAAGAGATATTACAGAACTGACTATTAAAGAATTTAAACCAAACAGCCAAACAATAGGAAGGTCATAGAAACGATCCCAGCAAGGGCTCATCCTGAATGAGTTTTTCCAGGAGTTTTCCGCAGTCGCGCCAAGCAAAGGTCGGTATTGTGACTTCAAACTATGTCCCAACCGACTCTTTCAACACGCTCTCCCGTACCCTATCCCGGGATGAGACCAAGTCGCCTAAAGACCATACATAAAATCAAGTTGAAATTAAAGGATTTGGTTGAGTTTATGGATTAGATGGGAAAAACTCAACCAGCTCGGCCTGTCTGTGCATTGTAATCTTGGACGAGAGAGTCAAAGACAAGCATTATCAACCAATCAAGATAAAATACAATATAGATTGTCAAACTCAGAGGTGAATGACTAAAATAAAGTTATTATTAACATGTAAAAGTATTGTAAATTTATTTGAATAGTACATAAATATATCTGTCATTTTCATTTTTAAATAACTTTAAAAATTCACTTCCATTTATTCCTTCCGTTGTCCCATTGGGGAGTTCAACCTTGCCTTACGTTTATGCCTTTCAAATGAATATTCTTTAAAGATTTTTTTCCTGCTTTTCTTTCACTTGCGCACACAAAACGTCGTATTCACACACGTTCACCAGGCACGAACATTCACAAACACACACACACAAACATACTTCCAAGTACACGGACACGTCTACAAAATAAAAAGGAAAAGAAACCAGGAGAGGGCTCTGCGGACGCAATGAATTTCTCACAAGTCCTCATTTGATCACTTGCCAGTTGGAAGTTCCGAGAGTTGATAGCGATGGAAAGGATAGGCTGGCTGTTCCCCCTTCTTTACTCTTTCGAAAATCTTCTGGGGTCTTCTTCTTGTAGAATGTCTCCCTCGGACTGGCGGAGAATACATACACATCCAGTGGAAAATTCAGGGAAAGGGAAAAAAATAATAGATGCATAAAAAAAACAGCTTTGTATGTGTGTGCGTGTAAATGATAGCGAGTGAGTCAGAGGGGGGGGATAGGTACATGGAATTTTCCTCCAATCACAACCAATCATGGTTCAATGTGTCCATAGGAATTTCAAAATACCTTTCACTTGAATACAAGAATCTCCATACGTTCTTTGCTTCATTTTATAAACGAGGAGAGGGAGGAAAAGGCTGCAATTGACCCCCAACACAATTCAAGGTCTTAAGAAAGATTCTTCTTTCTTTTCTCCTCTTTTTTTCTATCCTTTTATCTCCAGCACAAACTAAATATTTTTATCAATTCAGGGAATATGTACAGAATATCACAAGAACTTCATTTAGAAGGAAGTGAAAGTTTGTGTAGAGCAGTGGATATCAACCTTTTATCCTTCGCGGCTCACCTCATATTCTGATCAATCATCATGGCACATATTAAAACCCAAACAATATTTTCAGACCATCTGAGACAGTGGAGAAAACTATGATTTTGATTTTAAAACTGACATGTCCTTCTCAATCGATTTGAATTCTCCATTTGTAGGCCAACATCTGTCTGTCCCCTCCCTAGATCTCAGCAACAACTACTCATACAGAGATATACCATACACCTTTGAATTTTCATGGTCTGAAAGACAAGTTGGGGGGGGGGCTATGACTTTGCCTCTTTATTTTGGATTATTCTTTTTAAAACATTATTTTATACGAGGGCGTTTTGGTTTTGTCTACAATGAAACCTTTACTCAACTTGTTTTTCTTCAGCTGCGTCGTGGTGGGATTACTTTCCATAGGATTTCGGTAACATCACTTTTCCTCTTTTCTACTTTACTTATCATAAGAATCCTTGAAAACATGTATTCGTTATATTTTCTTCCTTGAAGCTCAGCGAACGTAATTTGAAAATACAGGAACAACGTACAATAATGTCTCTGCTTGAGAGTATTAGCTTTGTAATTGGAAAAGAAAGGAATCAATTACTGTGACTGGCTACCCTAACAGAGGTTTTCCTGCATTTACCTTTGATATAAAACGAATATCGAAATGGCACCTTGCCCCACGAACCGAATGAAGTGTATAAATAGCACATAAAAGATGGAAATATCAGATGTTGTGAACGTAGGGAATGAAAACCCGAAAATGTCTCTTAGACCGTTTGATATTCCTTCTTTTCACATATCTTTATGTACGTATTTACTAAACTTTGCCTCTAGATTCCCCTTCCCCCGAATGATAGCTCGAAAGCTCAAATGAAACAATAGAGCATAATTTATTTTTGTTTAAGTAGTACAGAAGACCATCTTGGTAGGGTCTTTGACGGGTTGACCAGATGGTCGAAGGAAAAAAAAGAGTGATGGGTATTGAACCTCGCCGCCGGGACCTCCACTCAGCGATCACAGTTAAAGAGTTTTACAACATACCAGCGACGAACCCTCTTCCCCTTAACTCACGCTGGTTTTATTGGTCTTTTTGATAGAACAAGCACATTATGTTCTTTAGAGAAAAAGCATATTTTCCATAAATGAAAATGAAGGTCAGACTCACAGAAGATATGAGAAAGCCTTTAGAAGACCATGGTCAATAGTTGGAAGGGCTCAGTGTCAAGGGAGTCAACGGCGACTGAACCACGCTGTGAATAAATACAACATTACTATAGGGACAGAATAGTAATCTTCTCCTACAAATTATGTGGATTAGTGACCTCAAACACTAAGCTCTTCAATTACTATGTCAATGTTTATTAAAGTTCTAAAGTTTGTGGCAAAATGAAGGTCATTGAAACAAAGTTGATTGAAAACGATGTTGAAGAAGAGAAGCTCAGTCATTCTTTCAGGTTCGTTTGATTTTGCTCCTAAAATATCTTATTTTGAAAGATGTGATTATACACAAAGTAACTTAGTGAAAATTTGTTTAGAATTGTTGGGTCAAATAATGGCTTCTATTTCCAAATCACTCGTCTTTACAAACGCACATGAAAGCATTTGACTTCTTTTTCACTTGTGTATGGACTATTCTACGCATGAATTTGTGTAATGTTGTTTGCTTTAACGTCAAGGTATCACTTCTTGCTTAGAATATTTATTAAACTTTTAGAAGGCTAACAGATCATAAATTGAAGAATAAGTTTTCCTCGTGCTTAAGTGATGTCAGTAGAAGCGTTTAAGCAGAATTGATAACTATCTGAAACCACAAGCGTGTTTCTTAATACATACTGTATTTATATTAATTTGGTGAAATAAACGCATGACAAAAATTTATACCGTGAACATATTGTTTTAATGTTTCAAGCATAGCTTTATAGTTGATAGAAGTACTCATGAAACCACTTGATGATTCTTGTTTCTTCCCTAGAAACGTTGGTATCGATCTCATTGTTGGCCCTATGGTCTTTTTTACAGCAAGAAGATAAGGGTATTGGTACTGTACCAAAAATCTCTTCTTTGGAGAGTAGGGGTTAATACTAGAAATACCCTTGCTCATAATTGAACAAAATGTTAGCAACTGTTAATTAACTGAATATAATTTAACCTAATTTTCAACACTTCCTTCAAACCATCTCACGGTTAGTTCTTTAGCGATAATTATGTTTTCAAGCCTATTACTTCCATTAGTAGAGTGTTAAAAAGGGAAAACAGTTTGGAAGGTACAAAATAACGATAGTTTGGACGCTAAGAGGACGTTGCATAATTTATGAACATAAAGAACTGAAGTTTCTATGCAAATCGTGAATACTACATCATAATCATGAGTTCTAGCAGTTACGTCTGACCCAATATCTTTATAACTATTTGGAGAGTAGTTTTTCTTCATTTGAAATACCGGCATTTCTCTCAGTCCGAATCATGTTATTTTGTTCTATTCATAGACAAGGGTATTACTTTTAACACGCTCGAACAGAATCCTGAAAAACAAACAAGCAAACAAAACAATATACAAGTTTAGGGGGAAACGCGAACGGTCCCTTTAAGACTATCAAAAAATGAACTAGTTTTTTTCGAATTCAAAGTTTATTTCCACGTTCATAGTTAGAGACTGGAAAATTTAGCTCGAGAGAATTGAGCGAAAAGTATGAACAGGGTGCGGAAGTATTATTTCTTGAATTAATACACCTTAAAAGCGAAGAAAAATGCATAACGGAGAGTGCAAATTTGGACCACTTGAGTGAATTAGTAGGGTTTTTGTTATTTGCAGCGAATTTCTAACTTTTGAGCCAGTTTCAGAGCGATTTGAATGCAATTTAAAGCTTTTCTAATCAACCAAAGACAATCAACTAAGTTCTGTGCACTGACTATTGAAATGGAAGTTCTTGAATAATTTGATTCTACAAATAGAAAATGTTGGCTTTTCCATCTGGCAACATTTGTCTGTCTGTGCCGGTTCTGACAACTCTAGTTTAAAAGTCATTCATTAGTTGTTTTAGTTGTGTGAAATAAAAATTCCGTTAAGTATTCTAGTCTGATATTTAAAATGCTTGCTTCATAAAATCTTAACAGGCAAACAGCTCGAGATAGAGCATACGAATGTACAAAAGATGGATTGTATAGTCCTGATCCTAATACATTAATGTGCAAGAGGTGTAATTCGCGAGTGAAATAAATTATCAACGTAAATGGATACAGATCCAGCGGGGCCAGTTTTGAGAACTCTGAATGACGCACGTTGTAAAGTTTTAGCAAGTAAAGTCAACGAATATTTCATGAAAGAACTTAGTTTAATTCAAGAATTGAAATCCTTGAATCATACCGAAGTAACCAATGGATACACTGCTTTAAAAAGAGCTATAATGAAAGCTCAAATAGGTGGACATGTGGAAGTTGTAAACTAGAATTAAAAAGTGTGCTGAGATCAATATGGATGCCTTGTGTTAATGTGGACAGTGAACGATCATTTTCTCACTATGGCAATGTATTGACGATTACGAGTTTCAACTTGGGTGAGAAAAACCATGACTATCTTTGCATTCGAGGAAAAAGACGAGGAAGAAGAGGATTAATGTAAGGTGAGGAACGTAAATTTTAGTACTGTTCCATTGTAATATCATCGGCTGTACGCATTGGCATGCATTTTGTATCGTTCTCATGTAAAAATTATAGTTTCACGCTATTTACCACAGCAAAATTTACTGGTTTATTTAAATGAGGTACACATATTCAGTTATACCAACTGTCAATATATTTTCTTTCAAACTTTTCCTCAATATAGGCATAAGCGAATTATAAGGGAAATTTAATATTGTGAGCGAATAGGTCGCGAATTTCGGCCTTTTTTGAGCGAATTTGGATGTTTTTATGAGATAAATTTTCCAGTCACTAATCATAGCTTATAATAATAATAATAATAATAATAATAATAATAATAATAATAATAATAATAATAATAATAATAATAATAATTCCACTGAAGAAAAGGTAATCCCAAACCTCGAAGGAAAACGATTGTAATTTCAAGAGTATACTGTTTGTTTTGCTTACTGAGATTTGATGTGCTTCCAGTAACAATATACAAATAATTCAATGTATATACAAGGTCCGAGTTGACGAACTGAAAACCTTTTCTGACTTTGGAGGAAACAGTTGCGCCAAATTGTTAGAGCATGGAAATACAATATGTTTATCCTTGAGTCCATTAATCGACTTAATTTTAATGGTGGTTTAATGCGTTTCGTTCTTATTTTCTTTATCAAGAAAAATGTCCTGTTAGGTTGCGAAAATGGTACGAAAAGTCCTGTTTCAAATTGAGCTTATTTGCTGCTAAAGTGTCTACGTTCCTCACCTGTTCATTGCTTACTTAAGACATATAACATTTCAGCTTCGGAAGTAGCCATGAACTGGAAAAATCTTGTAACTTAGAGTCCAGAAAAAGTTAAGTATTTATAACTACTGATACAATAAACAACTGAAAATGTTAATAGATTCAGGATAAATTAATAAAGCTATTTTTTTAGTACTTGAGGATTTCTAAGAAACAAGTTTCTAGTATGGGAGTGGATCAATTGTAAGCACTTTATGGACCTTGTCCTCTTAGATTTTTAATATTAGATGCAATCTAAGTTAACCTCAACTAACGTAGTATATCGAATCTGAATCTAAGAAATAAAAAACATGTATTTACATAAAAATAAAGAATAATAATACCGTTAAGTGCTCACAATGGAGCGGCTTCTGCAAGTAGGTGCTACTAAAGAAGATATCCGAACGCAAAGAAATACAGAACAGCCTGAACAAGGAAAGCACTACCCACACACAAACAGACGGAACTAATGCATTCGATCAGCAGATCCTCATAGCACCTGTTGAGAGAATATTTTCTATTATAAACAGTCTATGGTCAAAGGTAGTAACTGCTGAGACAGTGAGAACTGACAACTATAATAGTTGTGAAGCAACATTGTGTTATGGAATATAAGCAGTTCTACCATCAAGTATTGAAAGATCAAAATTTGCTGCGAAGACCTCATCAGGGATATAATCATGAGGAGAAATATAGTCCAACTCTGCATCTACCTAAATTTGTGTATAGGTCCTGTCACTGAAGAATAAATTCTATATAGTTTTGTAATAAAATTTTTGTAGGTATATCATTTTTTCGTGAATACAAAATATTACATAACTCCAGTCTCGTTTTGTCGCAAGGAAATATGCCTAGCCAAGAAATAAACAAATGAACGTATAATAATCGTTGGTGAAATTGTAGCAATATATCGATCACGATAAAATATATGTATTATAGTCTAATTAAAATTTTATATTTTCAATTTTAGCACAGGGAAAACAACAGGTTCTTACCTAACCAAAAGAGTGAGAAGAGTATTTCATTTCATTTCTTGTAGATGGCTCTTGAGATTGTTAATAGCTCAATATTGCCAATAAAAATCTCTTTTGGATTTCTGGTCCTCATGAAGTAGAGAAGTTACAATATTGAATAGTAGTTCTTCGTTCTTCCTATTAATGGTATCTACTCAACAATGGAAGGTAGTAGACGCTTCTGTTGAATTTGCACCATAGTAGTCATTGTACACATTCCACATTCGTGTATAATTTAATCACCTCAACAATGTCTCAAGAAAAAAATAATTTGAAAAGTTTTCGCAACTGAAGATACTGACAATTGGTTCCGTTTTTTATTCTTTGATTTGACTGTTTATATGTTAAAACAAAATAATTCATATATGGATAAAATGGAAAGCAACCCACATAGCATTGTTTCTTGATTCAAGGTTGAAATTTCCTTGATTTTGTCTTGTTAGGCTTCACGTGATACAAGTATATTTGAAGCTTGGTACAACCTTGATTTTTGCCAGATAAAATGTGCTTGAACTTAACAACCCAATTTCAAGCTTGAATATCCCTTGCCTAAACAAGGCACCTCGTGCCTTTGAAAAATCAAGCATGATTGAAGCTTGATTCAACCTTCTTGCTTGACACGACAAGCTTGTTTTCAGCTTGTTGGATTGACGTTTCAAGGCCAAAACAAGCTTGATTCAAGCTGATTTTGCTATGTGGGAAAGGATCAAAATAATTAAAATTCGAAGTTAAACGATTAGATAATCCGGTCGTAATAACAGATTACCAGCTCGAAACCTCAAAAGGTTCGAAATATTAGCCTACTCGAGTAATAATAATAATAATAATGAAATTTATGTGAATAATGTGTGTGAGGCTATTTGTAACACAGTGAAGAGCGCAGCAAAAGAACGTGTATGTGAAATAGGAACGACAGCAAAATGAGTCTTGGTTTGATGAAAAATGCATTAAGCTTCATTAGGAACGAAAACAAGCAAGGCGGCGATGGGTAAGCAATAAAACCAAAGAAACGCAAACCAGTACAGTAGCGCGAAATGTAACACCAC
>JAGDQP010039043.1:0-17904 GCA_022664845.1 Lepisma saccharinum | reverse complement strand
AAACCAGAATATTGCTTGCCGAATTTTCTATTCTAAACCTGTATTTGGTTTAAGATTGAATATTCTTTTATAATATGCGCAAATAACACAAAGTAACAAGTAAAACTAACTTGATGCCTTATGGAACTCGCAAGTTCATCGCCGCAGTAACAAGCGTTCGCCATTGGATTCTATCCTGGGCAACATCAAGCCAGTTTTCATCACGAACACCTACTTCTCGAAGATCTCTTCTAATATTGTCCTCTCAACGACGTCTTGGTCTTCCCAATGGCATCCTTCCATCCGGCCTTCCAACTAAGATAGAATATAATCTTCGTTTTCTCCCCATTCGAGCTACATGGCGTGCCCACGTTAGTCGTCTCGATTTCATTGTTTTTACAACATTGGGTAAATCGTACAGTCCGTGGGGTTCTTCATTATGCAGTCTCCTCCATTCTCCAGTCATCTCCTCCCGTTTCGGCCCGCATTCTGCTAGGATCGAACTTTAACTTTTCCATCCATAAAGTATTACCGGCAGAATAACCGTTCTATATATTTTCAATTTCAATTTCCTTTATATTAATCGTGATGTTAGAAGTTTCTGGACTGAATAGAAACGTGCGTTCCCCGATACTAAGCGACGTTTTATTTCTTCCGTGACCTCATTTTTGCTTGTTACGTATGCTCCCAAGTATTTAAATTTGTTTACTTTCTCTATGACCTCATCCCTAATTCTTACGTCTTTATTTCCTTCATTCCCTGTGTTTCGGCTTGTTATCATGTATTTTGTTTTATCTATGTTTACCTGTAGACCTGTCTCATCGCACGCTTCTACTAAGACATCGGTGTTGCTTTGTAGTGCATCTATATTGTCCCCCTATTAAATCTACATCATCTGTGTATACGAACAGTTGATTCAAACCATTCAATTATAGTCCCCTTTTGTCCCCTTAATTTTTAAAATCGCATATTATATTTTAATGCAAAGTTAAATAGTAGTAATGATATGGCATCGTCTTGTTTCAATCCGTTGCTAATCTTGAAATTATCTTACATATTATTACCTATCCGTACTCTGCTTATGGGTTTGCTGAAACACATCTTCACTAGTTGAACCAGTTTTTTCGGATTTCCAAATCGTATCTGTATAACTTTTCCCTTTTGATAGAATCATATGCTTTCTTAAAATCAATGAATAGCTGGTGAACCGTCCCATTCAAGGATAATTCGTTACTTATCTTTTAAGGAAACGTTATTCTATCCGAACGTGGATGAATAGACTGATTTTGCAAAGAAACACTTGTTACACCGACTATAAACATGAAGAAACAATCCTCTGTTGTCTTTCCTGTGTAACTTTGACATAAACTCGAAAGTGTTATTATCCCACATAAATTACGTGTTCCGAATAGAGCTATTCCTTATCTTAATGCCGTTTTTCATTTATCGAGACAAAAAACAAGTGTTATTTATAGTCATACCACCAATCAAGAAAATATGCTTGTAATATTATGAATTGTTGTATTCTACAATTACTTAAAATGTACCAATATGTAGAAGTAACCATTTACATTGTTGCTGGGTCCATACCCTTTGTGTTCAACAAACCTATTACTTAAAATAACATAGAATGAAAATACAATTGTTTAAGAAGTAGGGAAAATGTTCATATTATGTTTGCACATGTTCATTAGATAAAAGTCACTAGCAGAGCACCATTGGTTCACTTTGCTAAGCCACCGTCGTTTCACTGCCCAATCTTCCGAAAGAAAAACAGAATACTTCTTTGTGTAGTGTCCAGCATGTCCATGTTACAGCACTCGAAAATAAATACACAATTCTAATTAATCTTCTGTTTTGAACCGCACAACAATGAGTCTTGGTTCGCATGCGGACCGCGAGTCACATATTTTACATGCTCGGTGTAGTTTGTCAGAGAACTACTGCGACAAACTTCGGGAGATGATTGACTATAATAAAACAACATAAAAAGGTTTCCTGAAGGTGTGTCAAAACATGTGGTCTCCATTTCTGTTAAGAATATTAGGCACCTGAAGGGAATATGGTAACGTCAGATATTATGTAATACCTCGGCAAACAATATCATAATACGTGCGTCGGCTAAAAATAACAGAGTTCTACACAGGCAGAGATTCCGCCAGCCTCCCGTGTAGGGGTGTTATCCCAAATTCTCGACAACACCCTCCTAACTTTAAAAATCGATAAAAAGCCGTGAAAAACTCCACATATACCATTCCAATTTTGACTTTACATCCACTCCAAAACAGAAAATCCTGGCGGAATCCCTGTACCCAGATCGAAAAGATTGTGATTGAGCAATGCGACTGAGAGAAGATTGCTATGCTTATTTATCTTGCAACATCATCCCGCAATCATGAATAACCTACAGTCCTCAATCATAAACTTTGCGGAAATCTGTTCCTTGGGTAGCCTACACTTTCCAATGTTATTTGGTAAGCCGACTCGTCTAATGACATTGTCAACATATTGCATCATTTATGACAATACCACGACACCTATGGAATTTCACTGGCTCCTAAATTATATATGTAATGTTAATGTTGATTATTAAACCAAGATAACAGGCCATTATTGAATCTAAATTTTGAAATCTAGTTTTTAAATTTTGTAGAAGAAAAAGCACTACTCACAATTGCCAAATAACAGGCAGAAATACTTTTAAAAGGAGGAACAGAGAGATAGAGATAGAGAGATAGAGAGAGAGAGAGAGAGAGAGAGAGAGAGAGAGAGAGAGAAGCCAGAAAACAGAACAGAGGCATTCATCTGTAGAACTTACCATATTTTTATGTTCTCTTCTTTAATTTTCTTCCGCTGTACCTTTCTAGTTACACTTATCTTCTCTGTTTGCACCGCGTTCCTTTTTCCTCTTCTTTTGTTTGTCTCTGAGTTCATCACCAATCTAGAAGGGAGGCGTTATCATTGTTATCTTCTTTTAGGTATTATTCTCGCTTCAGGACGCACAAGGTCTTTCAAATGTTCACTCATGTGAATCAAATTCCTTTCTATATACCACACACACACACATACACCGTTTTTAACATTACATATTCCTTCAACATTTCTCTTTTTCTTCTTCACTATTTCCGATTTCTTTAACTTATCTCTTTTCCTCGTTTCTGTTTCTTCTATCCTGTCCTTTTGTGTCTATCCGTCTGCGTGAGTTTTGGGACAGTTAAGCCGCCCTGTTTTCCTTTTTTTTTTTTTGCTTTCTTTCCTTTCGTTCCAAAAATCTCAATTATTTTCGTTCTCGTCGTCTGAGGACATGAAAACTGAGTTCTCCATTTCTACTCTGGAAAAGAATAAACGCGAGAAAATGACAGAACGAAAGATATAAAGGAGTTGAAAACTGGAGAAATTACCCATCCGAAGAGAAATACACAGATCGTTGAGTTCGTCCCGTTTCCACCAGTTTAAACAATTCTCGTCATTTCTACTTCTTCGTAGCGTTCGTTTTCTAAATCTCCTTTTTTTTCTTACTGTATAAGAGCCTGGAAATCACAGTATTCTCTATACAGGCGAGTACTGCAGTTCAACATAACTTTCCAGGATATTCTCTAGTGTGTGGTGTCTATATATATATTCACCGCGCCCTGCAGGGAACTTACACACCATAGAGAAACCCTCTTGTTAATTAGCCTCTTTTCTCTTCTCTTTGAAGCTTCATTACGAGGTTCCGAAAAGAGGATGTTTGAAATCTGAATGTAAACGTCTGTCTTTTGTTCTTCTTCTTTTCCTCTCTCTCTCTCTTGGTCCCGATTTTTCTTTTACACATTTCTTCTCTTTTCTGAAATTGTATCAAAGGCAGTTGTTTCCATTTGTTGCTTTTGCTCTGAGGTAGTAAAAATATTTCATTCCATCTTTTAATACTTTTTCACACAACAATTGTCTTCTTTTCAGTACTATAATAGCTGAATATTACAGGTATATAAACCAATATATTTCTCTTTCTCTCTCTCTCTCTCTCTCTCTCTCTCTCTCTGTGTGTGTGTGTGTGTGTGTTTCTTTCTTCCTGTTTGAACCTCTTTATGAACATATTATTATGTTCCACTTTTGCTTGAGACCTCTCAAATTTTGATAATACTTTTCTTATGCAGTAGTGTTTCGGTTATCTTTATTTGCGATATCTTCAGTTACTTGATAAAAACTTGTAAAACGCATTGACTTATTTTCACTTATGAAAGTTATGTTTGAACGTCTTGATGAACATATTATAATGCACTTCTTCTTCAGACTTTTCACATTTTGATAATACTATTTATGCAGTAATGGTTGAGTTGAAAACCTTTATTCGTGATATCTTCAGTTACTTGTAAAACTCATAACTTACTTGAACATATTTCACTTCTGGAAGTTATTTTATCTCAGTGATATACAAATGCGGATCTGTATGCTTGTCTCCTGACAGAAATGAACTAGAGAGGATGTGAAAATGATTTTTGTTTCTTAATGTATTTTTTTTAAAGTGACAAATTTTAACTCATCGATTCTCGAGAGTCTCAATGGAATTTAAGAAAGTCAAATTGATTAGCATTCTTCCTTGATATAGTCTTGTCCACTTTATTGCCTTTCTGGAAACATTTTCATTGTGACCTGCAAATATGAGAGACATATTTTTAATCTTATGTTTCATTTAGGGGTTATTTCAGTCTTACGCGTCTTCGAAGCATACTGTGAATGGGATTCTGTCGCAGTTTCACTTCGCTTTCATACTAAACAATTTATTTCGTCAGTCCTAGCATTTAATGAAAACCTCTTTCTGTATAAAAATAGATCAAGTGAGTTCGGCGGCAACCAAAGCATCCCTATTTTCATGTCTGTTTAATCGCTCATTCACGAAATAGCCTGAACGATAATTACATTATAATTCTTGTAGTTCACATGTGTTTTCGTGGAAAAAGTAACAAGATTTCTAGACGTTTTCAGAACTTTCCTGTTAAGTACTGTGATAGTCCCGCGTAGAGGGAAAAATTAACTTTATTCATAAAATTCAAAATAATAGGAAAAAATTAGGTTTTAGTATATTTTTATATTTTTCTTGTAATTTGTTCGGTGAAATTTAAATAAAACCACCGCCATGTTTCAGTAAAGATGAACAGAGTAGCAACAACGAAGGCTGATGAAATATATTGCAATCGATGACGTCAATCAAGATGTTATTCACCTTTGAGCAAATTAACCATGTTCCTTATGCTGGGAACGTCACCTTTCTCCCTACTTAAAGTTCAAAGGAGAGTCAAGTCAGACAAACACCACACACACACATTACTACATGTACGTTTTCCTATATAAAGCCAATCAGTGTTCTACCAAAACCTTCAGTTCCATAGAGGGGCCTACAGTGCTTCAGTACTCCAGTATCTCCAGATCCATAGAGGGGCCTTCAGTGCATCAGTACAATAGAAGAAGTCTCCAGCCAAAGCATCAACTCCATTCTAAGAAGGAAGATAGTTTTTTACTGAACATTTTTCATCATCTGGCTGTGATAGAATTGAGGGCTGTTGAGTTTCATTGAATATCTAACTTCAACTAAATTTCAGGTATGAATAGAGGATCTGCTTTATATTGCGAATTCTAGCGTCTGACATAATTTAGGCTTTCTTAAGTGTCACCTCCCGAATAATATTTGCTCAAAGTTAAATAACTCCGGTAAAACCCGTTTATTCTGTCCATCATTAAGAAACGTGGTGTGTTAAAATGTAATCATGTTACGTTCAATTAACACGGTAACAAACCCCTTTTTGTATCCAAGTAGTTCTCATGTTTAGCTAAGCTTCGTTGCATTAAAATCCCAAATTTAGCTTGTACCATCTGATAATTAAAGTTAACGCCCATTATGAACTCACAGAGTTCACCACATATTTCTCACCGATATATCACATTAAACAGTCTACGAATGATCGTCTAATTTAAAACCTCTCGTAACTATGGTTTTCGCTCTCCCATCTTTAGAACGTTTCCCAAAACATTCATGATGGACGACAGTAATTCTTGAGTGGTTCACAGTACCTCTAAGTAATTTGGTGAATCAACTAGGCCCCCATGATTGCTTTCAATCCTTGTTCCTTGTCACGTTCTACTAATAACCACATCAAGTAAATAAACCTGTGCGAAAGAATACTCTGACAAATCATTGTCCATAAATATTTGAAAAGAAAAAGTTACTTTGAGACCATAGTGAAGGGACCCTTAAACTTTTAAACTGGTGTACCACTAAACCCAAATTCATAATTTTTGCCGTACCACCAAGGAATATTATAAATGTGTTATTACTAATATTGAAAATTGCATAATTATATTGCCGTAATGATTATACTTATGAGGTAAAAAATTAATAGCGTGCTGGCCTTGTAATCAGCAACTCTTGGTATAGATCACAGCTGCAGATCCTCCTGAATAAGTTTTTTCTTCTGATTTCCCTTGGTCACACCAGGCAATGCTAGGATGGTGCCTTGAATACATTTGACCCCACACCAACGGGCAGGTATATTTGCTAGTAATTATAATCAGTACAAACAACTCTTCGGGGTAAAGGGAAGAGTGACGCAAGAATTCAACTCACAATAGAAGCGATATCCATTTTGCGAGAGAATTTGTTAGTATCACTATGGCGGAAGTGTTTCCCTTGTAATAAAATTAATAAATTAAGAGACTTAGTTTCCTTCCTTGCGTCATAGTGACACAAAGAAAGTCACTCACAAAATGTATATCACTTCTTTTGTGAGTAGAATTCTCGTGTCGCTCTTTCGTTTACCCCGAAGGGACTTTTGTTCTGATATCAACTTATTTTGTAAGGCTATATAGTAAGAAAGGTCATAGTCTTCATACAAAAGGTCGATCTTTGACCATTGCAGGCTCCGTATCTCGAAAACGGTAGCTCCAATAAAAGATAAGCATCAATTTGCTTCTACGAGGCCCGCAATTGACCCCCAAAACCCCCTGGTACTAACCATTTTGGGCTAAATCAAAAAGACAGACAAAATGACAGACACACTTTTCTATCATTTTTTGAAAATTCCGTGATTGGGTTAAAAACAAGTCATAACTTTTCAATCCCTTCACAGATTTCGACATATTATACACCATTTGAAAGGTACTGACGCCTAGGTTGAGATCCCGGCCGCATATACAGTATAGTCTGGTGTCATTGCTATCATCAGAAATGTGAAATTCTGAATTTTTCTTCGAACCGCTTTAGGGGACCCAGGGAGGTCCTACCGACCCAACTTTTTTTTTTCTGTTTCTTAGTAATTATAGCAACGAGCTTTCAAATGTAAGTTCAAGCATCAAAGTTGGTCCTTTTTTTTAGTTTGTTAGATCCGAAATTAGCTGTATACATAGAGTGCCGTTAACAGAGCCCTTCGTCAGCGTCACTCGAAGAACTACCGTTCTTCATGACAAACAATGGAACATTTTTCGAATTTTAGAGTTGAAAATTGACCGTTTAATTTAGCACCATTTATACACACTCAGTATATGTTTATCCGGACAAGAGATTTCTCTTAGAGTAAATAAAGGTCATGGCCTCTACATTCTTTATTCTTGTCTCCTGAAAAAAGTCTCGCCGAGAAATACCGTCCTTCTGATATGTGACCGGCTTAGGCCATACCAGTTGGTTCATTCCAATGAAAAGAAGTAAAATTCAATTGCTTTTTCCCAAACATATTCAATCAAATAGTTTGTAATAAGCAGTTACTAAAACATTATCTTGCGAAAACAATTTTATGTTTTATCTACTAAAGTGAAATTGTTGAAGGGTTTGGGAAGGGAACGGGTGGGAGTAAAAGAAGAAAGAACAATGTTTGAAATAATAATAAAGGGTAGAAACTTTACTCGTATAATTTTCCTTGAAAGTTAACTGCGAACTTCGTTGCAACAAAACTTTGTTCAGGAACATGCTAACACAACAACAGCTTGGTTGAAAATCAGAAGAGAACTAAAATTGGGTGAAAAAAATAATTAAAAACACGGCCATCCTAAACACAGGTGAATTATGAAGAAGTTTAATTACAAACTTTTATGTTTTTTTATTTTTTCATTCTTTCTCTGTTCTCTTATTTCTTTTTTCCTACGCTTCTTGAACTCTCTCTCTCTCTCTCTCTCTCTCTTTCTCTTTAGCCTGCTTTTCCACATACGCTGAGAAAAAAACAAAATCAACAAACTGTACTGGGATGGTTTGTTTATTGTGTAATTACATTTCGTTGCCTGAAGAAAGACATTCTCTTACGAGAAATGAACCGAAATTAGAATTCGCCATTTTTATCTCTTCTTCTGTTTTTTTTTTTTCTTCTTGCATGTCTCATGCTGCTTGTTCTTGTTTTCTATAGCCTCTCTTTCTGACAGTTCTCTGGCTACATTACAGATCCTTGAAATTATGCCTACCTCGTTTTTGTTTTTTAAAAAAGTAATGAACGCAGATGTTTTCAAAATTCTGTATGTTGTTACTAAGTTTTGTTTGTGAGAATTCTCGTGACGATATCATCTGAAAATTTACGAGGAGTAGTGTTGTTAAAACTTTGCGTTCGGAAGACCAAAGCGTTGGTTGCACTGGATTTTGGGCACATTGTAAAGCCTTTCTTTAAGAGATTCGACATTTGAGGGATGATGTCCCGCGGTGATTACTTTTGTTGGGGAGAAATAGTGACAGTAGAAAACAGGCTCTTTGTTGAGGCACTATCACGGAGCTCATATGCTGAAAAGAAAAACAATCCCAGAAAACCAGCCAGGATAACTGGCAGCTGGAATTCAACCTACGTGCCTCCCTAATGCCGATCTGAAATTCACTACGTTAACGACTGGATCGCGGGTTCTGATGTACAAAGGTCAAGGCTTTGTTAAAAAGGATGATGTTAATGATAAGTGATCTTTTCAGAGGGAGGCTAGTGAGCTCAAATTTCCTTGCCATGATGACCTCATGCTAGTTTAGAATTGTTTTCCTTCAAGTGTACATGAGGTTGAAGTTGTACGTACAAGGACGGGGCCTACAGTATCGAGTTGGTTTTGAATTTCTGAGGTTATGATGCCAATACAATTTATCACACAGTTTTGTAGAGTGCGAGTCTGAAGGATTTGGTACCTGTGACGCATAATATTTTTGTACACACTCAATAGTATTAGCAAAGTTTGTAGTAGTGGGAGGCTTAAGAAAATTACAAGCAGAGTTTTTTTGTTCTACAGGAAAGCTGAAGAGGTTCGAGTTTTTTCTACAAAAAAGCTGAAAATTTCCTACATTTTGTCTTCCTCCATTATGCTGTACGCATCAACTTGTATATTGCTATTATACTTGGAGCCTAAAGCCTCTGCTGTAGCTCAATAATAACAAATATAATAAATTGAAAAAGGATATTTTAAAAAAATACGCTCTTCTAAGATGGACAAAAAATAAAAAAAAATAATAAATTGAATTAATGCTATAAATCGGAAAATAAAAGCGTGGGTGTTCTTCGTTATTATCATAAAATCATAATATCTAAGAGCACCCACGTTTCTATTTTCCGATTTATAAATTTATTATATTTTTTTACCTTTTAGTCTATCTTAAAAAGCGTGTTTTTAAAATTCCTTTTTTAATTATTTTTATGTATAACAGATCAGTACAAGAACCCCTTCGTGGTAAAGGGAAGAGTGACGCAAGAATTCTACTTACAAAAGAAGTGATATCCATTTTGCGAGTAACTTTCTTTGTGTCACGATGACGGAATTGTTTCCTTTATAATAAAATTAAAGAGACTTAGTATCCTCTCTTACCCCGTAGTGACACAAAGAAAGTCACTCGGAAAATGGATATCACTTCTATTTTAAGGAGAATTATTGCGTCACTTTCCCCTTACCTGGAACGGGTTTTTATACTGATATCACTTATTTTGTAGGGCTACCCATTAAAAATTTGCATAAAAGTGCAAATTTGGACCATGGTGGTCTCCGTATCTCGAAAATGGAAACTCCTATGAAGAAATAAACATCAATTTACCTTTACGAATCCCGCAATTGACCCCCAAAACCACCTAGTACCAACCATTTTTTGGTAAAGCAAAAAGACAGACAGAATGACGGAGGTCCTTTTTTATCATTTGTGAAAATTCTGTGATTGGGCTAAAAGAAAGTCATAACTTTTGAAACCCTTGAGCGATTTTGATTAGTGATACACCGTTTGAAAGGTATTGAAGCGTGAATTACGATTCCACAAGTTTCGATCGCCTATATGGTCTGGGGTCAATACTATCACCAGAAATGTTAAATTCTGAATTTTTTCGAACCGACCTAGTGGGTCCCAGGAAGGTCCTACCGACCCAATTATTTTTTCTGTGTTTTAGTATGGCAAAGAGCTTTCAAATGCAAGTTCAAGCATCAAAATCGGGCTTATAGTTCGCTAGATCCGAAACTAGCTGTATATATGTGAGTGCCGCTAACAGACTCGTTGCTTAGCGGTACTCGAAGAACTACCGTTGTTTGTGATGAATATTAAACTCCCTGCGAGATAGGCAACCCAAACGTCAGGCAATAGATGCGGCGTTGCGTGCATTTAAGGATAATTTCCAATTAATTTATTAATTAATTGTAGTTAATTGGATTATTCTGTCGTATATCTAATGATTGAATATTGTATTGTCATTGGAAGCAAGCAAGTTTACAAAGCCTCAGTGAAATCGGATGATGGGAAGTGAGTTAAAAATCAATTACAAGATTTGTACTAGAAATGATTACAGAGCAAGTTAATATAAAACTTGTAATAATAATAATAATAATCAGTAAATGATGTTCCCACACACGGATAGTTTTATTATCCTGAGCCAGAGCCGGGGAGACAGAGGGAGAATCCCCCCCCACTCCCATCAACGCCTCCGGTACCACCCCGTAAATAATAAGATTTTTTAGACCTATTCATAGGCGTCGTTAGCTTTTAAATATTATGGGGAACATCCTATATTTCACATGTGTTTTTTAACTCCACATTTTGGTTTGGTTTAACATTTTAGAAGAAATTTAATGGTTAGCAACTCATAGTCTATAGTGCAAAAACTTTAATTCATAAGCATTTAAGAACATAGGGGCGAACCCAGGAAGAGGGTGTGTGTGATATATTCCCCATCACGGACACCCGATAAAAACTTTTAAGAATTGAATCTTAAATACTCTAAATACTCTAAAAAAAATACTCTAAAAAAAGTCACTCCCCCTCCCCGAAACAAAATCCTAGGATCTACGCTACCATATTCAAGGCCTACTACAACAATGTTACGTATTCGGCTGGTTTACTTGAAAAGGAAATCATGTTATTCATATCAAAATTCAAAATACAAAAGTCAAATCCAGCTCTAATAAAGCTGTGATTGATTAATAATCATAAAGCAAATCCAATTTAGCTCTTCGTGTTAGAAGAAGAAAGGAATCAAACATGTTATTGGTTATTGAACTAAACTAACACATGTATAGGCGTTTATTTAGGGGTCAAAGTTTAACTTATATTGGATTTGGAGCCCTTAGAAAAATCTGTTACCAACAGGTTGTCCTTTAAGAAATCATAGTGAGGACATCTATAGAGTATTTCAATCGTAATTGACCTCTGTTCACTTGCAAATGCATGATTAAGTTCGTCCATGCATTTAAACTCAGAACTGCTACAACTTGTCACTGAAAATTACGGACTAATAAATAATCAAGTATTGCAAAGAGGTAACGAACGAAAATGTAATAAATTAGCTATTACGGTATCTCTTGAATATACAGATACAGTACGTACGCATAACAACTTTGATGATGAAATTCTGATGTCTCGGTTTCAAGCGTTAATACTATAATTTACTCAAACCACATTTAATATCGTAGAAGAAATTAAACATTGATATGAGGTATGACTAGGGTTGCCAACTATACTAGGGCACCCCTCACAAATTACTTATGATATAGGTGTGCTTCCAACAAACTATCAACAATTTATTTGGCCCTACCGGTAAAATACCGGTAAGTTCGCGACATTAGAAATGACACAAAAACTTATAGGGGGGGACATGTCCCATCCGTCCCCCCTCTAACGACGCCCGTGGACCTATTACAGGGTTCATTGTAGTTGTGGAAGATTCTGAAAGTCTATGACACATTGACGTATCGGTTTTGTACTTGCACCTTTTCGACAACGCTCGTAGAGATCACAACATTAGCTGTGAAGCCAATTAAAGCCGTTGCCACCCGCTAATAGAAACTTACTGTGAGTCTAGTTTTTAGCTCTTTCCTAAATAGGCAGTAATTTTGTGGTGTACAACTTTCCTCTTACGCTACTAGATGTCTGCTCACTCCTTAAAACTTAGAAAATTAAATTATTACTAAGTAAAGAAACGCAGTAGAAAAATATTTCTGCTGTTTTTAGTATATTAGTAAATCTGTTCCAAAACCGGCTACTTTTATTCGAACACTTTTCCAGGAAATAAAAATAAAATGAAAATGGAAAAAGATTTTCCAGGCGTTTTACCTGGGAATAAGTTTTTTTACAAGGTTTAAATGATAAACAATTAATTTTTCAGACAAATAAATAAAGCAATTAATTCACAGGTTTACAATTTACAGCACTCGGAATTATGACTTTTCATCATTCCAACATTAGAGTTCTTTACTTCGTCCTGATTTGATTCCAGAAACGAATTCTCGTCGCGCTTCCTAATACATTTTTGTACGTAGAAGTACCTTTTCCCATGTTCAGTTCATATTCCACAGAACCAAATTTTAAGCAACTTTTTATGTGAAATCTGCGTTTACCAACAAACACATAGAATAATCCTGTTTTCCAAAAATAGGCTTCAGACGAGGAACACATGCATCCTTAGGCGGCACCATCTTTTAATGGGTGTCAAACATTGCCTTAATAATAATAACAATTTTAAGTTATATACCATGAAGGCGAGGAAAGGTGAGTCCTTTTGGCATAGTTCTAAATGAAATAGCATAAGTTTGTTATGGTAGCAGCATAACGTTCTACTGTTTGGGTAGCAATGCTGATATATTTCTAGAATACTAAATAATCGTGGGATCATGTGTTTTAATGTATTTTTTGTGCGAAAAGGGAGTAAACGACAATTTTAATATTTTTTTTTAGGAGAGAAAAAAACTGTCAGTCAAGCAATTGTGTGAAGTTCACATCCAAAAACGAATTTCCTTCAGATACCCTGTTAGAATTTTTTGTCAGTTATAACCATTTGGCACTTAATGCAGGACACAACAATGATTATATTAACATCAAAATCTCAATTTCGTTCAAATTGTCACTTATTCCCTTCTGACACGGAGCCCTCGACATGATTTTAGGATCATGTTACGTAATATCATACGCGTACTATGCAACTCAAGACGGCAATAGCACTCGAAGACTCTTTCTCCATTGAAATACGAAACATGCCATTCGTTTAAAGGAAAAGTGAAAAACTATGAAAGTACATCAGTTATTATAATACCTTGTTTGAGCAAGGACACGAAAGGACTACCTGTCATCTGCAACAGACTTAGATTCAGGCAACTTTGGTACCTAATTTTGGTGTTAAACAGTATTGTTAGTTCATTTACAACAATTACATCGACCTCATCACAAATAATTGTATCTAAAAACAATAAAAATATAAAAATTGATTTATAACGCCAGTGAATTGCTTAAGGCCGCATATATATTCTGCGAAAACCTGGTGGGTCAGAAGTTCTTCGTTCTGCTGTTGCTCACGGTTTTATATGCCATAACATCATTTAGAGCACTTTTACTTCTTAAATTTCAAATATCTGACCTTGAGAATTATAATAATTGACACTTTGTGATGAGGTCGGCGATTTTTGAATTCAAAATATCTCTAGCATGAATCATCAAATACTATATCTCCCAGAAATGTGGTTACTCTATAGTACCACCCCAAGAAGCATTGTGTGTTCATTTTTATTACATTTTTCCTGGCAAAGGAATATTATTTTTCCAATGAGGCACAACGATTGCAGACTCGCAAGTTTCTTTAATATTTCAATCTCTCCTTTTCTTAGCTTCTGTTTCTCTAGACCTTTTTGAAACAGGATTCCTACCGCGCCGCAGCAGGAAACGACGACTGTGTTTCCTTCTAAAAGAAGCAGCTGGAAATCTAATTCATATGCCACGAACTAAGTAATATTCTCGCATGGTTTCTTTCGTATTGAAATAGCTTTGAGTAGCATAGCAACAAGTGAATACGACCCAAAATGTTTAATTCACTAGATTCTTCTAAGTTCAAACTAATCTTCCATGTGATAGCATTTTCTTAATAACACTACGTTCTGTTTGCATAATGAATTACCAAATTATAATGTATCATAATCCAGTTTGTAATTACTATTATGGGTTCCTGGCTGACCCCAATACAATAATTGTCACTGAGCTGAAAAATAATGATTTGAGAGTGGGTTCCTAACACAAAAACAAGAAAAATGGTGCCTGCAAAGTTAAAGCGGTATCTTCACAAATGATATCATATATCTACAAATAACTACACAAGGTGTTTCGGTTTAGTAAATCACATTAGAAATAATAGGCAAGCTGTTGTTATGATTGATGAATGCAGATTAAGGGTGATTACTATCCTTGTCCTGTTCACCTCCGTTATATCATATAAACCAATAAATATTACTAACCATTCTTTGATAAAATTCTCACGTTGCCAAACTTGTCTACGCGACAATCCTTCAATCAAAACCATTGCTCAGATGTATCAGATACTATTTCAAATATGTTTTGCTAATTCGACACCGTTTACGTCATGATTTGTCAAGATATGACGTTCTTTGTTACGATGCTGCGTTAATTTTCAGCGCCTGCAACTCCAAAACTACACCTATTTCGATTTTTTCTTCCAAAGGAGCTTTTTTTTTTTTTGGTTTTCGGGCCAGGAATTCATCCTCCACTTTCTGCACTCATTATTCCATCAGCCTGTGATACTTAGACGCCGTAGCTCAGTGGACGAGTGTTGATGTAGGATTCGGGAGGTCATAGGTTCAATTCCAGCGGCTGACTATTCTGACTGAGGTTTTTTTTCAATTTTTTACTGACACGCCAGTAATGGTCCTGGTCGACCATTCTCAAATCCTTTCCCCTCCCCTATCCCGGCCTGAGCTTTAGATGCCTAAAGGTCATATAAAATTCAATAATTCAAATTCCTAGTCATATATATCAATGTAATACACCATTGAAGTTGCAAGTATGTTATATAAATAAGCATTGTGTTGCTACGACCTGAGTGGAAAATGATTGCTATTTAACGAAATAAATGTAGAATGCTGCTCGTATGAATATTAATAAATTGATCGACAATTCAGGATTATACCGGTATAGTCGTCTCTCCATATGAATTTAATTGGAGATAAGGCAGTATAATCCTCAGGTGACGACATGTTACTTATGAAGGGAACTGTTGTTGATTCAAAGTAGAAAGGATATATGTATTATTGTTTCTTTTGTACAAAGTATTGATCGAAAAATCTAAGTAGGTCAAGTTCTACTACTAATAATAATTACCGGAACTGAGAAAATGTTAATCCCGCAAGAACCTGAAAAATAAGGATCTTCCATTATTTCAAAGCGTTGAACTCACACGACATAAACAGAAAATATAACATAGTCGACAATATTTACGAATAGTCAACAAAATGGTAGCGAGGATGGGATAATTTCTCATCCTTATACATCGAGAAAAAAAGATTGGATTGAGTTATATTACTGTTTACACGAAGAACGGAGTAATTTATACGTTATTCGCCTTTCAATCTTTGGTAAGTAATTATCTACTGTACAGAGAAACTCGTAATTGTTTGATTGATTGAATTATTTTTAATGCTCTAAACGAGCTTTTGAGCTAAGGACAGGACCTACAGTTTTTGTTGAAGTGGACTCCGAAACTCTCCGTTTAATGTATCCCGATGGGACTTGAATCCGTGACTACGCGCACAGAAAGCGACCGCACTACCTTTTCGGCCATCGTGAGGTCGAAACTGGTAATTATCTATTTGTCTGTCCTGCAAATTCTAGTATTCTCATTATTAATCCAGACGTCAAAGATACCATATCGTTGTTTGTAATCAGGGCAAATACTATCGATGAAACTGTAGTGGGGGCAGTTTTGATCTCACGATAATAAAAGGTAAAGCTATCGCCTGTGAGATACGCACGCGACGTAAACGGCAAATGGGGGACGTGGAGGTAGCGCTCCACATTTTCTTGACCTACGGTACTAAGTGAGATGGGGTGGTCAGTCCTACGCTCGACCGCCTTTACCTTCCCAGGGTGCCAAGGAGTAGTAGCATTATGGCATGAACTATTTTTTTCCGATTTATTTATATTTTCAGCATAAGCATGACGAAGATCTTTCTTACAAAAAATTGTTGCGGTTGTGGTTCAATTGCATACAAATGAGATACCCTACTTGTCTTTATGTGCAAGCATTGTCTAAACATTCATTTATGATATGTATTGTTAGAACATTTTTCAAAGTATATTTTTGTGTTAAATATCCCTGTTAGTTTTTCCTCCATGACTGTACTTGCACATTTTGATTTCTACTACTGTTTCAATTTGAATTGAACTGAATTTTTATGGCCTTTAAGCATCTATGGCCTAGCCCGGGATAGGGTAGGAGAAACATACAAGAAGGTATCGACCAAGACCTAAGTTGAACTCGGTAATTGCCTGTTGTGACTGAGGAAACCCCCTAACAAGCAGTCAGGATGGTCGGTCGCTGAAATTGAATCTAGGACATTCCGAATCCGAAATCAACGCTCTACTAACTGAGCTTTGGTACCGTTTTAATAATGATTGACAATATTGTTCTTCAAGTATTACTTAATATCTTTGAGTACCTGCATTCGAATACCATTCCATACATCCTATAAAACTGTGTTAAATTCTTAATAAAGTTTATAAATTACATATTATTTTGAATGTCTATTATTTGTTTTTAAATATCATCTCCAAATATGTTTAATAAACGATCATAATCAATTAAACTCTTTACAAGGAAAGACCTAGTTTCTGTAATTGTACTTATTTTGGAGGCTATATTAACTCCATGATGGTATCATGTCTTTCAGAGAAACACCATACAATTAAGAGTTAATACTATTAACTCGTGTTTATCCATGGTTTCAGACATTGAACTTCTGACCAAGTGATTACAAGTTGGCATTACAGGCTTACATTAAACGCAAAAAAATTTAAAATGCAAAACTTAGTGTAGGAAAGGCGATAAGAAAAAATAAAAGAAACTGGACACTTGACAATCGATTTTGCAATACAGAAAATAAATGTTATTAAACCTAACAACTGTTATAATGGTAGTTTTAATATTAATGTTAATTAAACCTAATGAATGCTAGTTTAAAATTTAATTTTCCTATAATGTGATAGGTTAATAGTGTAGGCACTACTTCTACGAAATAATCGAGATCATTAGGTATTATAAGTAGAATGAGGATATGTACATGCAATGTTTTAACATTCCTGAAATGTGAAAAATGTGAATGTATCAAACAAACCGTTTGAGATTAATAAAAGAATAATCTTATTGTAACACCGAACGTTGTAAAATGTGAATAAACAGTGATCATACCGTGTTAAGTTTTTTTTTTTTTGAATCGTATTATTCTCGTTATTATCAACAGCGATTGTTAGTTTCTATGTAATTTGCTGCTTTACAGTTTCAACTATGGAATCAATGGCTGACCATAGCTTTGTTGGACTTTAAGTCAGTTTCTTTCCTTTTTCTTTCTTTCTTTTTTTTTATATTTCTCCTACTTAAAATTGAGACAAAAGTTCTTATCTGTGCACCGAGAAACAATTTTCTTACGAATGAGATATCAACATTCTCATTTCATTGAAAATGAGAATTTACCAGTTTT
>JAGDQP010039042.1:0-17905 GCA_022664845.1 Lepisma saccharinum | reverse complement strand
TTTTTTTTTTTTTTTTTTTGTGTGTGTGTTACATTTACTGGACTTTTGAATCTCTGAAGAACGCTTCACAGAACTGAACTTAAGCCAACAACCCATGTTACGACTCACTACAATAGCTACACAAACATGTGTAAATGACTGTGTACGAGCTACGGCCAGAGCTAAACAACACCAAGATCGGAAAGTGATCCAATAAAAAGAGTAACATCATCCTCACGGACAAAGAAAAACGGAGCGCGATTGTTAGTACCACTATACATCCACAGTTAGCGCTTATGTTTGCGAAACTAGTGTAATCTAGCGGATGCTTTACGAACTTCTTGCACATGCTTCTCATTCCGTTTTCATACTACCTAAATTTCCTCTTTTTACCCTCTCTTTTGTTTTAACTCCTGCGTGTTACGTAAGAGTGAGGAGATTAAGTATTTGCAATGCAAGTATTCAATTACATTGTCTGTCTGTACAGTGAAATTTCCGAATAGCGGACACCATCGGGGCATAAAAAAACTGTCCGCTATTTAGAAATACACATTGAAACTTTCCTTAAACAGCCATAACCAATTGAAATAAGGAAATGATGTACACATTGAATACATTGTTAGCTAATCATTGAAAGTGAATTTTTAAAAACTATTTTTTTAAATCTGTAACTTCTGATTGCTTGAACATAAACATTTGAGAAAAGGACTTTTTTTTTTGTTAGAAATGTCTGCGGACCCCCTGAAACATTGGCACGGACCAACAGATTTTTTAGTCTTATTTTGTTTTGTTTATTTATTGCCTACACAGCGGGCTATATCCCAATTACAGTGTTGACATTTAGAAAGTAGTCTCTAAATCTATGTCTTTGCGAGACATCTCACAGGCATGTAATGAAGTTTGCAGTACATCTGCTCCTGAATCAGCACTCCACCTGGTCCTTCGTGCTTTTTGCAATGGAAGAGACCAGTGTTCACAACACGAGTTTTAATGATGGTACCTGAAGTCGTAATGTTGATCCTAAGCCCTCAGTTCCATCAGAGAAATGTCGTGATGACACCTACAAGAGGTTCTGGCCGCTACCTTACCTATTCCTTCTCCCCCGGCCATAAGACGTGACGGCCTGTAGGTTGAAGGCGGTGTAAAAGCCGAATATAGAGTTCAAATAAATATTTTATTATTATTATTTAATTATTGTAGGTAACCCTACTTCCCTGATGAAAACACTCACAAGCTGCGAACAGTGGACGGAAAATTAATCGATTTGTTAAAAGAAAAAGAAAAAAAAAGTTTCTTTGTTTCAATAGCTGCAGTTGACAAAAATTAAACGAAATAAATATACTGTATATTCGTTGTGCGTATGAGTGGATCTGCTTTGTTGCCATTTAGAAGGCACCATCCAACAGTTTCTCATTCTTTTTTTTTTTTTATTTCCTATTTTTCTTGTGCTTTTTCCTCACTCCCTTCGGCTGCAGCCAAACCAATGTTGACTCTGGAAGTCCATAAATCACGCTCGACAAGCGTACAATTATCATATCGAATTATGGGCCATAAATTATTGGAGCAAGCAGGTGCCTGATGCAATTCGTTTCAGAAGTAGCAAAAGGAGGGGAGGAAGAAGGAGAATGTAGACATGGAGGGAGGGGAAAGAGAAAAAGCGAAAGTGAAAATTGATGTCGAGAGGCAACAAAGTTTTGCTGGTGATTTTGGGTTCGAGAGGGAGAAGTTTTGAGTATTTTGTATGCTGACTGTGCAAAGTGTGTTGTAGTGTAAAACTGTTATAAAAATAGAAGGAAAAAAAATAGATTAAACATCACGTACACTTCAGAGGTTAATGTGTATTGTTTCCTTTTCAGGTAATCAGGAGTGTTAAACTGAAAAGAGGTGAGAATGTTTCTTAAAAATAGCGGTACAAGTACATCGATTTTTTTTTTTATTATTTTTTTTTAATATACGCCAGATTCCGCAACCATTTTCTTTCAAAGCTGTGGAAATTTGAATATTGTGCAACTTTTGCAGCTTGTGGCAAAGGCAATTTATTTCTATTTGGGTTTCAAAAACTCTGACGTGTATTTATGAAAAATTCATGTAACAAAATGTTAATATACACGGTTGTCTTTCTGTTACGGTCCATTCATTATGTATGCTTAAGACGAGGACGTTGTGAAAGACTAAAGTGGAATAGTGTCGAAGGTTTTCCCGTTTATTCTTTTCCTCTGACAAGGGAAGTATTTCGATTCGAACAGGAATTTTTTGATAAGACTTCGTATATATATGAATCCCCAGAGGATGATAACACCTGCAAAGTAATTCGACTGTGTAAGGCGCGTTTATCCGATAGAGGGCATTAAAATTTAGACAGCCCGGGCAGCCACTTCAACGACTTCCGCAGTTTCGGTTCGAACAGGCACACAGAGAAACCTTCAAAGTCACACTCCATGGACAGGGTGTCAAATGACACTTTATTTTAATATACTCTTGAAGTTGCTGACAGTTACGGATAGGGACGTACGTAGAGGGTGGAGGGTCCTGGGGGTCCGGACCCCATCCCCGAAATTCAGATTTATTTATGAGATTAGTATCATTTTGTAGTGTGCTTTTGAAGGTTGTCCTGTGTGTCTATCGTCATTCTGCCTTCTGTTTTACTCAGTTTGTGGAAAAAGCCTCTATCTGCCAAACTATTTGTTACACGCTGGAGTGACTCTACAGTCTTTGTTAGCATTGTCAGGTATGTTCATGTAGATATTTTGAGTAATAAATGTCTGATTAAACGGAAACAGCGGGAGCCATTGCAGCGGCTTTCTCCTCCTTACTCCAAACTTTAACGGCCTCTAGCGGACAAACGCGGCCTTGCACGGTCGAATTACTTTGCAGGCATTATGAGCATCGGGGTACGAATATATATATATACGAAGTCTTATAAAACAAATCCTGTTTGAACCGAAATACTTCCCTTGTGAGTTCAATTAGCTATATGTCTTTACTGCTTCTTTTTCATGCCTTTATCTTTGAGATGTCTTCTTAATCCTTGAGATCCAGCCGTGGTGATTTAGTGGTTACGGTTGAAGGTTGTGGAACAGCATATAGTTTTTAAACTACGGATGGGCACATGGATCTGATTTCTGATATTATAGGAACAGGGTACCCGGATCCGGATCCGGATCCGGATCTTGGAACCAAGTACTCGATTCCCTCAGAACCGGTTCCTCCAGGCTCCGGTTCTCAGTTTCTTCAGTATCAGGTTCCAAACTATTTTAAACACTTGTGCATTCGTAGTATATGTTCTGAATCACATAGCATGTTAGCTTGCAACAAAGTTGTCAGTCATTGTTGTCAGATCTTGTTAAATTTCATAACCAAGAATGTAACAAACTTTTTTGAACAACTGGTTGTTATAACTAGCCTAATTCAAGCTTACTGGAACAACCAGATATGTGAGAAAACTTGTTAAACTTAAAATCTAATTGAATTTTATTTCGTTGCACTGCCGTCTCGTCTTAGTGTGAAGAAGTCCCATCACTGCCGTCCTAAGCAAATCTTCGGCAGCTCCCAGTCATTTACTACAGCCATCTCTTGTGGATCAGATGAACTAACTATAAATAGCGCTTGAAAAGCGAAATAGGTCTATTGATTCCGTGGTCTCATGACTACAGCATCGGATCAGTGTTCCAAAGGACATTAATTGGTTCGTATCCCATCCAGGTTAATGTTTTGTTCAGAAGTACGTTCATTTCTTCTTCCCTGTCCTGTCAAGGCTATTTCAACCTTGATTGTTGTAAACTAGACTGCTGTAACAATCTTATGTAAATCTTTTTGGCTTGATTTACTAAGCTTGCATCGAGTTGTCGCACTTGTCAAAGGAAACTTGTTCCAATTTTGTGAACCATGCCGCTGTAGCTCAGTGGTAGAGCGTTGGCGTAGGATTCGAGAGATCGTGAATTCGATCCCAGCGGTCGACGATCCTGACAGGATTTTTCACTGGTTTTCCTCAGTCACACCAGGCAAATCCGAAATGGCACCTTCAACATAGGCCCTGGCTGACACCTTTATTATCCCCTATTCCGGCCTGATCCTTAGATGCCTAAAGGACATAAATACAATTCAATTCAATTTCACCTTTGTAAACAGTTGTACAACAAATTTTGCATGCATATTAAGGATGGGCACATGGATCCTGATTCCGGATAATATTGGAAACCGGGTACCCGGATCCGAGACTAGAATCAGGGCGCCTGGATCTTGAACCGAGTGAACTGGTTCCTTTAGGACTCGCTCCTCACTACATTCAAGATTCGATTAGCGTTCCTTTAGGATTCGCTTCTCGATTCCTTCAGGATTCAGTTCTCGCTTCCTTCAAGATCCCATTCCGACCACTCCTAGTGCATATCGTGATAGGAAGGAAAGAGCATACAGATTATCGAAATTTCAGGTGTGCGGAAAGTACTTTTAAATGTTAAAAAGGTTAAATGTCGTATGTACTTCGCTATTATCTAATTATCTCCTTGCAGTCTATTCCATCTTATATACAGCTTCATCATACATGCTTTGCAATGGTCAAAAGTGAAGGAAGAAGGAAATAGACAGAAGTATTTTTATGTTACGAAACGTCCCCTGGTGCAGAAGCTGCTGACTATATCTTCTTCCTTGTTATGAGGGAAAGAAAACACTTTTTCTGCCACTTTGCCTCCCTTATTCCAACCCTGTGCTTCTTGATGCCTTGACAGGTGGTCTCCTCAACCCTCTTCAGACAAGGTGAGCCAGGTGGCAGAGGTAAAAATGTGAAGCCTTAATTGGGTATTCCTCAAGGGAAGAGGAAAGCCTCTTGATGCCACTACCTGATAGAGGTCACAATTGTACTCGTAGGAGGTAGAAAGGAAGCTGACCATCCCAAAAGACAACTTGAGAGAAAAAAAGAGGGTCAAGAGAGCTTCAGCAGAACCTGTGAGAGGAACCTTGATGTTATGTTTTGAGTCTTCTGAAGTGTTATATAGTGTGATGGTGTGTGCCCGCCTTTTCCTGAGTGTGATTCCATTTTTCTGAGGACGTTGTTGGGTCTACTCCTTCACTGTTCCGGAAACAGAAAATCTTCAGCATTCTTATTAGTCGGACATCCTTTGGCAAGTTATCAAATATATTGAATTGTCCGAATAATTGCGCAGATAAAAGAAACAGGGAAAAATATTATGAAAATAACGAATAATAAAAAGCAAATTTCGGCGTTTAAACCAAAAACTCATTTTGTTTTTGCGCCCATAAGTTATTTCATTATCAATTAGTACTTTGTCGAAAACGCTAGATGCTTGAAGACATGTTTATTCCTCCCCTTTATCCTGATCTTACGCTTTTGTTCTTGTCTCTTTAGTACTGTCAAGGAGTTAGAAGTGTCTTCTTCCTCTTCCTCTTTCCCCCCTCAAATAAATTCCTGCAACCTTTAGCATACAATTCTTTCGCAGCGAATGCCCTAACCAGTTCTTTTCTTCTTTCCTTCAGTATTTTTCGTCTCTCTCCTACTTTTTTCACCACTTACTCATTACACATCTATTTCTCCATTTACCTCATGTCCACATTTCGAAGGCTTCCAACTCTTTTTCGTAGAGTTATCATTTCGGCTCCATATGATACAATACTCCATATAAAACATTTAGTCAAGCTTTTCCTGGAGTCCTTTATTTATTGGCCCACGAAACAGATTCTTTTTTTTTTTCGTAAAGGCGTATTCCTATTGTTTAATTTGAGAAAGTTTGTTGGAGATAAGGATTTACTTTCTTACCAAATTTAATGTGACGTGGTGTAAAGATAACCAAACTCTTGGTAAGTTCTTCGATTTATAGGTAATAGGCCTACCAGTACCAGTTATTTGATTAGTTGCCTTCAGGAAGAGAAATAGAAATGAGCTAGACAATTTACGGGAACAATATCCGAATAATTTTGCCTGTCTCCCCCTGAAGAAAAGGGATCCTTCCGTGCGATGAGAATGGGGGATGTGGAAGTAGCGCTTTACATATTTTCGACCTACGGCTCGAAGGGAAGGGGCAAGTCAGTCCCATGCTCGATGGTACTCAATTTGATAGTATGCTGAGTGTACTTCTGAGTACGTGGAAGAACTGAAAAAGAATCTTCATCGTTCTGGCCAGGATTTGAACCCGGGCTGCCCGATTCGTGGTCCGACGCTCTACCGCCTGAACTTCACCCACCCGCTCATGTCTTCGCAGAAAACAGAAGTAAAATATCAGAAATAGTTATTCGACATCTCGATGAATGAAGAAGGTAAAACTTGTCTTGAAGTGTTTGCCATTTTCCGCGTAAAACATTAGTAATGATGATGGCTTTTACCTCATGCACTGCAGTTAACAAAAGAAACTTGATTGACCACGTTTATATACCAACAGAGTTAATTTTGTGGAAAATGTTGACTTGGCGTTTGCAGACACGAAGACATAATCTTTTCAGTTTAGACACGTGAAGAAGGCACGGGGGGAAGTGAGAAGTGAAAGAAGGTGAAGAAGAGAGGTTAAAAGAGGAAGAAAACATCTGTCCCAAAAGACAAACTAAACAAATAACTTGTCTCGTCTTCATCAACCTCCTGCCCTGACTGCATTTTGAGTGTGTGAAGAATGGGAGCCTCCTTTTTTCTTCTTTTCTCTCTGTGACTGACACTAACAACGCGAGCAACAATGTCCTCCCTCCTCCTTGTGAGCCAAGCTAGGACTAAAATCGACACATATTGGAGATAGAGAAGAGGAAAAAAAGATCTTCATTGGAAAACAGTTAACGGATTTCTCTAAATCTTCTTTATTCTCGTTGTATAAGCCGATTACGCTTTCAGCTTCGACCTTGTCTTTTGATTTTCAAAGACAGGTAAGGGCTTTGTGTGTGTGTGCGTTTGCGTATCTGTATGTGTATCTCGGCGTACTACTAAAAGATTCCAAGTTTCAGAATCGGTTCTCGTGATCCGTCTTTTGTTTCGGTTCCGTTGATCTCTTAGATGAACTTACCAAGACTGGCTGGCTGGCTTTTCTATGTCGTGTGTTAGCTGAAAGCCCGATGAAGTTTCTGAAAGGATATAAGCAATCATTTGTTTAATTATTTATTATGTTTTCAATATATATATAGCCGGATTTCGAAGCTCCAAACCATGTGATTTTTGGCACGAAAGTATCTCATTCCAAACTGGCCCCGCGACTACTTTATAGAGCCATTGGTTGACTTTGATGAGTGTATTTGTTTTTGTTTTTTCTTTTAGAAAAAAAAAAGAAGGAACTAGGACGAAGGCGAATTTGGTACTAGTGGTTACATATTCGGCGAACGAAGTATTAGCATATCCTGATAGTATATACCACCGGCAACAATGCTCAGTTAGAAGTGGTTGCATATGCTGTATGGGATAAAGACTTTGATAAACTTTTGTTTGGATCCTTTTTCTAACTATTTTTCCCGTATTCGATCCGCCACAATTATACAAGAGCAATAATTGTTTATTATTATTATTATTATTATTATTATTATTATTATTATTATTATTATTATTATTATTATTATTATTATTATTATTATTATTATTATTATTATTGGGCATCACCCTTGCCCTAGGCAGGATTTCTACTCGTACTTTGTGGGCTGCGGCCAAGTACTGCATTCCATCCAAGTCCACACGACCATCGAGCTTGGCGCATACTTTGGGGAATGAAGCAACTGTTTCTCCATTTCAGGAAATCATCAGATTTCAGGTTATCAGTAACCTCGGATAGGGTTTTTAAGGTTTGGAAGTGACGCTTCCAGTTCATTTGCGATTCCATCATTGGACTTTACCTTCAGTGAGTCATAAAAAAACCTTTTGGACTTTAGCGATATCGAAAGACAGAGAGAAAATTGTAAACATGTCTGATTAATGACAACAGCTCGCTATAGGTAGATCAAGATTACTGATCATTCATTATTAGAATACTGAACAATCATTATTAGGCCTAGGGTGTAGTTTTGTCGCTTTTTATTAACTCATAGCTTATTTTAATGAAGCAAATATATAGATAAAATATTATATTTTCAAGAATCATGATTTCTCGCAAATCAGTTGTTTGTGTTGTTTTATAATTTACTTCAATTGCGTATTTGTTCATTTTTTCTAGTAATCTTATTTTTCTTCTTCTTGTATTTCTGTATTACTGTCAGAACTAGATGGTCAATGATTGCTACTGCTTTTAAAAACAATACTAATACAAACAATCTGTAATGATCTGTATATTTCATTCATGTACTGATTTGATATGTTTGTTCTGGAGAAATAGACACTTTACGTCCTCATTTGTAATACTTACACATTTCACAGCGGTTTTACGTTTTCTTTTCTAGTTTTAATATTTGTTATAGTTTGCTTTGTTTTAATCAATATTCTTTTCATTTTTTAAAAAAATCTTCATTCGATGATCTTCACATTTCCGTGTCCTCAATTTTGAAAACATGTAGAAATTTACCTTTCCTCTAATAATAAAACACATCTTCATGAGATTAGTTGTGACAGTTCCCTTTCCAATCTCGGAGCAGTTCCATCCAGCTCAGATCACTGTTTCCAAAGTGATTTTTCCTTCTTGTTTTAACCTCTTCTTCTTTTTCATCCTCGTTCTTCAATTTAAGCCATCATTATTAGACTGTCACGTCTGACTCAATTCCTCTGACTGACAGTTAGACCGATGACGAAAAGAGATTAAGTTTGATGTTATTTTCAGACTCGAAATTCCACTTAAAGACATTTTGAAAGATTTCTGTCTCTCTCTCTTTTTTTTTCAATTTATTCTTTCTTCTATTCTATATCAGTATATATACAACAGGCAAGAGCACCTTGAAAATCGTTTAAAGCAGAATTAAGTATTAACTAACTAAACCTGTCAATATGTCATTCCCAGTTACAAGAGAGTGTGATTTTACATTGAAATGTATGTGTGAACCAATTTAGTTCTGCTCCCAGCTTATTTGTAAATAAGATTTGTTTCTTTTGATTGAATAATAAGATAAGTAAATGGGACATGCTAAGGAAGGAACATAGTCCTGATTTTCTCAATTGATATGAACAGTAAGGTGTGAGTGGTGTACGCATGAAAAGTCAATAAATAGTTCAGGCACGTTTGTAGTCGTTTGTAGTGAAAGTCGTTGCATTTATTTATTTAATGTATACTTAGCTTATAGAGTCATAGAAAATGGACGATTACATCTTCTCGCGAACGATATTTTAGCAAAATGGAAGGCAATAACTGTCGCCAATGATGTACAATATATATTTCATATCCGTTTTACAAAATTCAAGTAATCCGTACCTATAACTGAATAACCGAATTTAATCGTTTCAAGATAAATTTGATGAAAGCTTCCTAAATTCAGATGTACCACCATTCATAGCATATACTAAGAGAATCACTTGGATATTTACTACCCACATTACTACCCCGCTCACAGATTATCCGAGTATCCTTAGTTTGAACTATGTGTCATCTGAATCATCCAGATATCTGCCATGTAATGTTATGTTCGTCACCTTGAATCCATTGAGACGAATATCCATTTCTTGATAAAAGCTTACAGAAATTAGGTCATATATATAGAATCCTCAAACCGTAATGTCTTATATTAACTTGAGCTCGTGATCCTCGGTACCAAGGAGGCGCATGGTTTAGTTGCTAGAGCGTTGTCTTCGCCTACGGAAGATCTTAAGTTCGAACCCAGCGGTCAGCCATTTTCATTGAGGCTTTTCGAAAGTTTCCGGCTAAGTTTACCTAAGTTCATTGCCGCGATGGTACCTTCAAATTAGGCGCTGGCAAACCTCACCCTCTTCCATCATATCCCGACTTGAGCCAAAGTTGTTTAAAGGCCTTCATTATATTTAGTATTTATGGAGAATCGTAGCTACTATTAATTGGGTCCTCTCACAAAAAAAAAAGCGGGATTCGAATCTATGACATACAAGAGAAGTACATAATAGTTATACAAACTTTGAGTTATCTAAGCAATATGTTTTATTTGTATTAAATACTTCACTATAGAAAATTGAAAGCTTTTGAAATGTAAACGCGGAGGAGAATGATAAAGAGTCGATTGGGTACGGACATTGTGTAATAAATGCGAAAGTATCATAGAGAAGAGCAATACCAGTGGAGGGTCATGTACTTCTCGGTATTGAGCCCCCATCGTGAGGGCAATTTGGGGCCTACTTGCTTAGGACATTGTTTACGTGGAAGACAGAAATGAAGCTGTGCTTGAAGGAAATAAAGGAAGAGACAAAAGGAAGAAAAACTGTACTTTTAGAAAAGAAGGAAAGAATAGCTTAGTGTGTGGGTTTTGTAGTCGTGGGGCTTGTGTTTGAGCATTAAATCTCACTCCACCTAGCAGGAATAAATTACGATTGGTTACGATTAGATTAAAATGAAATGAACAAATGGTTTGCTATTCGGTTTTTATTCAAGTAGAAAGAACTGTTTTACCCCCTTCAAGAAAATTGTTTTGTTAGGATAATAAAAATTTGGTTGTATGAAATAAGTGGAAGATTCCTTTATTTCTGTAGAAGACATGTGTTACTGTATACGTTGTCCATATGGTTGTTTTCTGTGTGACAAGAACTCTGATTAGGAAATCAACTGACCCAGATTCAAGATAGAGGGGAACAAAAAGAAGAGGATGAACGATGCAAAGTGATATCTCTCTTTCTCTCCCTCCCTGTCTTTCTCTCACACATACTGTGAGAGGCAGAGAAAGAATAATAGGTCCCTCATTCAGTGTGACATAGGTATTTTAACCTTCCAGTATCTTTTGACCCGTAAGAAATGTTTCATTTCTATTCGTATGTTAAAATATTCCTTATTTTTTTTTCAGAAAATAAGTTTCTCGAAAATTGGACTACATTCCTTAACCTATAAATGGTTTACTGCAAACTGCAACTGGTTTTTTTTTCTCTTTCTTTTCGTTTTTCTTTGTTTGCTTGTTTGTTGTTGTTTAGTTAAAATTGCATTTGTATTGAATTTGCTATTAAAAATTAATTCAAATAGAAGTTCCTTACCAGAGATTTTTTTTTCTGGCACACCGTACTAATATCGCGATGGTACTTTCAAACTAGGCTCTGAACGACTTTCTTCCCACATACTCTCCCTTACCCTATCCTGGCCTGAGCCAAAGATGCTTAATAGTTGTAAATACAATTCAGTCAAAGTGAGTTTATATAGTAGGTGACTCCAATTCAAATACAGGTCTAATCAGCAGACACTTGAATTGACAATACAGTAGAAGTTTAATCAGCTGATATACTTAAAAACGCACCCGAGCGAGGTAGCTCAGTTGGTAGAGCGTTGGTCCTGGTCCCTGGGTTCGATACCAGAGAACAACCATCCTGATCGAAATTTTTCCATGGTTTTCCCTCAGTAACACCAGAGAAATTCCGGGATGTTATCTTTAATTTAGGTCCTAGTCGATTCTTCCCCTCATTCTTTCCCCTACCCTATTCCAGTCTGAGCTATAGATGCTAAAGACCATAACGCAGTTCAATTCGCTTAGAACGTCAGGTCCACCAATGAATGTGCATATGAAGTGTGTGCGTGTGTTTTTTTTTCCGAATGGTAGAAAGTTCTCATCAAAATGAATTTTAAAAAGTCTTACAAGTTAGTTAGCATGGATTGAGAAGTTTCATGTCGAGATAATTTATCTTCAATCAGAAAAAGATATCGATTATTCCTTCAAGATTGTGGAAGAACTAAACTAGCTATAAAGCTCTATTTTTCTATATTGTTAATTTTGAACCTGAAAACATACTAAATAGTCAGTGTTCAATTTGTTATAAATGAACAAGGAGGAATCCTACAACCTGTAAATTGTCTGTAAGTTTTCACCTACTACCTTTTTCTTTGGGTAGAAAGATAAAGGATAAAATTGATTATATGGGCGGTAACAGCACTATGGGTAGAAATACAAAGATTTTATCTTTAGATGATATTTGGAATCAACAACCAGGGAGGAAATCCCCAGACACCAGGGAAAATCTCTGGCATCCCCTCGCACCGGCAAATCAAACACATGCTAATACTTAAATTGCAACAATTTTGAAAAACAAAACAAAAAAAAACAAGGAATTGATATTCTCCTTGGCAGTTAAATTTTTAAAAAATGAGCTATCGGAGCTTTTAATGCAATACGATACTTTTCCGCGACAATAAGTTCGAATCGAGGGTAATGGAGAAAGAAGATGGTAGTATCTTGATTTGAGAATGTAGAAATAATAACTTAATTATTTTATGTGTACTTAATATTAATAGCTGCCTCCTACTGTGTAGCTCTATCGTATCCCAACATTGTCAACAATATACGATTATTAGTAATAACACGAGAGATCAACAATAGACGATTATTACAAAAAAACAAAATGCGGCCATAGTCATGCAGAGAAACATAAAATTTGTTAGAATATTGTTTACCTTCTCCCCGGCTGAGGAAGGGGTAGGAAGAGATTGAGAAAATTAAGAAAGAACGGGAGACAATTCCGTGAATTCTCCCTTCAAATTCGAACACTGATTTTAACACAGTTTTACCGAGCCGCCGTCCGTAGCTCAGTGGTAGAGCATTGACGTAGCATTCGGGAGATCCTAGATTCGATCCCAGCGGCCGACCATCCTGACTGAGGTTTTCCCAGGGTTTTTCCTGTCACGCCAGGCAAATATCGGGATGGCTTACCTTCAACATAGGCCCAGGCCGACACCTTCCCGAATCCTTTCCCCTCCGCTATCCCGACCTGAGCCTTAGGTGCCTAAAGGCCTTAAATAAAATACAAATTCAATTCAATTTAACACAAATTTAAGAATATTTCAAAATTCAAGGTCAATTTTCTCAACAGATAGTAGTCTTTTTTCCTTTTTGATATGAAAATTTTCTACCGTGCAAGTTTCTAACCGTTTTCTTTAAACTCCCTGTATATTTCCGAAATATTGCCAAATTATTATATATTGTTTTAATATTATGAATTTACATAGTAACTTTTCATGAGATGTGTTCGATGCCATTTTGTTTCTTGTTGGGTGTACTTTACAAACAGAAATAACGAGTACAGAGAACTGGTAAAAAGTTTGTCTACTGCTGGCTCTCTCTCTCCCTCTCTCTCTCTCTCGCGAAAAAAAAAACTTGATGGTGAAACAAGAATAATTAGTATTTCTTTTTAGAAAAAAAGAGGGGCAGAAATTAATGATAGATAACCTGATTTGATGGAAGATCTTAATTATTAATTCAGGACGCATGCTAGCGAAAAATCAATTTTACCTACTGGTAATGCCAGATTGCGATGACAAGTTCTGCTACAGTAATTATGGTCGGTTTACTAATATCAATAAGGAGAGTGGATTTTGTGTTGCCCCCTTCAAATAGTTAAATTGAATAATTTTCTTAAGTGCAGAACCACAATCATATGGATTTAAGGAAGAAAGAAATTTTGATCAGAATTTATCTATGGTCTTTAGACATCTTTGGCTCAGGCCGGAATTATAGGGGGAAGGATGTTGGAATTAAGATGACCAGAACCTACTTTGAAGGTGTCATCCCGGCATCTTTCTGGTGACTGAGGAAAAGCACTGGAGAACCCTCAGTCAGGATAGGCGGCCGCTGGGATTATTCGTAGGACCTCCCGATTGCCGACCTCTAGCAACTGAGCTACGACCGCTAGGTAAAAAAAAAGAAATGGGATATTTATTTCTATGTGAAATATCACTTTATTATTATTACCACTCGCACGATGCTTGTTCACCACATGGCATGAGACTGGATCGAACCGCGCGACTTCACGCGCCAGAGGTGAGCGCTGTACCACTGAGCCACTGCGATCCTTCTCGTGCTTTTGGTTTAAAATTACACCTACATAGAAGCCTTCATGGGAGTGTCTTTATTCTTAATATCTTAGGATTGTCTTAGTCTACATTGCAAAGAACTGCGTTCTTCCAACTTCTCTGTAACGACGACTGCGAGGGTCCCGGGTTTCAATTTAGATCCACTCACAAATATTATACACAGTTGCTTAGGTTGAGATACTATCTTGCGTTATGGACAGAGTGACGAAGTGAATTTAAACGAGGGCCATTTTTGGGGGGACACTTAAATAAATCGTGATTATGGTGATGATGGGTGTTATTCTCGAAGACAGGTCCTACCTGAAGGTCCTTGGGCAAAGTGAACTAATGGTGATTTGTCATTACCCTCCATCGAAGGAATATCACTTCCTTAAGAACAGGATCTACACAATACCGTTGGCTTCGAACTACGTATGTCACCTAGGTATCGAACCTGTGATCCGTTGATTACAAGGCAGCTAACGTTACCACTCAACCATAAAAGGGACAAATAAATAGAAAAGCGCAAGATTGGAACAAAGGAGAGGGTTAAATATACTTTGAAGGACCTGGCGGAATCACCTGAGCATTAATGATGGTAATCAGCGATTTTTGCCAGATCACCCTGTAAGAGATGAATTTTGTTTTTAGTGAAACGTTACATTTTTTCAACAAACTCGCTTGGTCTAACATTATTTAATTAATGATGGGAGACATAAACGACAGACTTAAAAAGATTGATGCATTGAAATAGTTTTCTGTGAAATGTTTCTTTAAAAATTGTTGGAAAATAAATTTTCTACAAGGTATTTGAAAGTAAGATTTTATGGGATATGTGAGAAGATAATATCTGCAACTGGTACAGTTTAGGACATCTTTCAAACTAATCGTAACCATTTTGATTTGGATTATGTTCATGAATTCATTGCTTTTATGTACTAAGGGATGCACTATAGATACTCCCCCGATGATGTCTTCTGCTATTCAATTTATTCTGTTTTACACACCCCTGTCAGTCCCTAGTCTCGAGCGCATCCCGAACTTTAAAATTTTTACGGTTAAATATCGGTAGAACCCGTATACTAACATCCTCCCAATTCTGACTTTACACCCCATCAAACTGAATATTCTGACAGAATCCCTGATTGTAATGCACACGACTACTGCAATTGAAAAATAAGAGATTAGCATGAAGAAATTAAAAACGTTAACAGGTGAATAGAAAATGATTTTCAAGTATTTCCAGTACTAATGTGTAACAAAGTTAGTCACTGTCAAAATAAGAACGTACTCGAGTCGTAATCGAGTCAAATTCACAATTTACCCCCACCCCCTCATTGCTTTAATTTTATTTACTTTCTGGTGTCATCCATGGCAAGAGAAATAGGTATTTTGATTCAATATTGGGAGACCAAAGTTTTTGTTTGCTATCAAATTATTTCTTCTTCACTAATTTTGCAATTTACTCTCGTGCTCGTTAACTGATGGAATCTTGGTCTGTGATTCTAAGATAAAGCTGCATTGCTTGTTTCCATACGTGGTGTATCAGGGGGGTCACTGAACTTCAGAAATTCCTGTAGCTGTAGACAGAAAGCTTACTGATGTCTGTTCATTGATTTTTGAAAGTTGGTCACTTTCAAAATAGACAGGCAATGCTTTTCCTGGTGCCAAATAGAATCCACATGACCTGACGTATCTATCTATATTTACTTTCTCCATGGAATTTGTTCTTATTTATCAGTTACTAATCATATAGAACAACATACGTCCCATATTGGTCTCGTAGATAACACAATTCATGGTTTCCAGGAATTTTCAAGTCATATTCCTTCTTCTTCTTTGTCATATTAGCAAACAAATTTTTTGAAATTTTAATGTGTTATTGATGTAATGAACTCTCGTATATTGTCAGACATGCACGTGTGTGTATAATTGTTTATCTACACACACGTGAATGTTAAGAATGAAGTGCTTCTAACACAGTTATCGAATTACGTTAAGCAGATATAAAAAGACATTATAGCTAACGTTATACGTTAATAACACGTTAAACATAGGTTTTGAAACTAATATTTGAGTTTGTAAATTCATTAGAACATGGGTTTTCAAACTATGGTACGCGTACGACATGTGGCACGTGGAAGGTTGTTAAGCGGTACGCCAAATCCACAGCCAGTATAAGTATTAATTTGTTATGAAAGTAACGTCTATGATTATGTGAAAGTAACGTCTGTGATATATATATATATACTTCTTTTTAAATTTTTAAATTACTCTTTCTTATATTTCTGTTTCATTGTATTATCAAGATACGGTCCTAGCGTTTGTCTGGCATCACGAGGGACTGATTCGGAATCGTCGGTACCGATGATCTATCCTGTGACCTTCTGATTACGAGATAAGCACACTACTAAAGGTTCTGCCACATCAGTATAATAATTACTTGCAATATAATCATATAATTGAAAACATTGGTCATTCACAATTTCGTAATATTACTTGGTGTGGTACGGCGAAAGTATGAATTTCTGTTTAGCGGTACGCCAGTCTAAAAGTTTGAAAACCCTTGCATTCGAATATTTCTATTGGCAAACTTTATGAACACCGTGTTGTACACAGTTCGTTTAACTTGTCTTTGAAGTGCAGGTCAAGAGGTGAGATAGAAATTCAAGGGAAATCTCACATCGCCAAATGTTCATGGACTACCAGACTTTCCTGTAGTTAAATGAAGTCACCCTGAACATAGAGTGGGTTCTTATATCTCGAAGAACCACGAACATCTATAGGATTGGTCATATTTTGTTTTGTTAATTATTAATGAATGTTTTGTGTCTGTAGTATGTTCTTATCTGTATTAATGAATACGTAATAAGTTGATAGAAATGTCGAGCCACAGTTAATAATCAAATTTCCTCTCTTTTTTATCTGTGGCAGGAAACTCCACATACAGTAGTATGAGCCATCATGGAAGTGAGATTTAATGAGGTAAGCATGCAAGTATCATTCATAATTAGAGTAATAGCGCAAAGTAAATACGTATACCTACTTACTTCGTGGTAATAGCCCAGTCTTAGTGAAGTTGGAGAAAGAGCAACTGGCTCAAAATTCAGTCCCTTTTGATGAGTTCAGTTCAAAGTTTTGAATCTGAAAAGTGACGTATTACGTTTAAGTTCCTCAGCCAAAAAAAAATGACTTTCAAGTTCCTAAAAAAGAAGAAATATATCCACATACCAGTAAGAAAATAAAGCATGGTCATGCATGACTTGAGTTAACAGGGTGGTGAATCATGTGTCATAACTTTTTGTTGTTGTTGCAAAAAAAAAAAATTGAGGCTCGAGCGTTTGCCAAAATTGAAATTTTTATGCACTCGTGCAAAGTGTTTCCAGACCACAGATAAAGGAACAATTTTGGCTGCATTTGGCTACTCGTTAGTCTTTAAAATGAAATTGAATCCGTTCACGTTCTGTTTTATTATATTTTTTCAAAAGGGACTACTTCCAACTTAAAGTTCAACAAAAAGGAATTCATTCCCGAGAACGGGTTCGTAGAAACTCGTTTCTTCCCAAATCTAGTGAGACAGCATAGTTAAAGGTGAGGCAAACCAGGTAGGATGATGGAAATTTTTAGTATTAGTACTGACGAACATCAGAAACGTTTCTTTCAGTTTCGAAAAAAAATCAAGTAAGGAATATATTAAAAATTCTTCAATTCACATTTATCCAGGTTCACGTTACTGCTATTATTCAAGTTCACATTATTATTATTATTATTATTATTATTATTATTATTATTATTATTATTATTATTATTATTATTATTATTATTATTATTATTATTATTATTATTATTATTATTTTAATCAGTATTTAGCCAATGTAAGTTTCGATTTTTAGATGTATTCAGTAAAGATATTCTCCATTGAAAGTTGAAAAACAAATGTTTGTGAGAACTCTTTTTTAGGATGCATGGAATCTGAAAGATTTTTCATCTTCTCGTCACTAATAGTATTGAAACTTTCCACGCAGTCAGTTGCCTGGTTTGCTCGAAGTTTTCCAGGACAGCTTCCGATTTTCTTTTTTTTTTTT
>JAGDQP010039041.1:0-17905 GCA_022664845.1 Lepisma saccharinum | reverse complement strand
TTTAGGATAAATAAATAATATCTTGAATTAAGGTCAGGGCTACTACCTTTTATTTAGGCTACTTGTCTCATAAACAGAGTAAAAGATATGGAGAAATTCAGAGTGAAACTGTAAAGCGCGCAAATGTAAAATTTACATTAAAGATTACAATACAGTATCTATTCAGTATTTTTAATAATAGATTTCTACAGAAACGATGTCTATGCACAAATTTTATAATGTCTCCAACAACTGTAATTCAATCTGGGTAAAGATTTAAATCATTATAATCATCATTAATTTTTATAAATATTTTAAATAGTATAGTAATAATTATATAAATGTGAAAGCACATGGGTATGCTTCATTATTAAGTTGCTTTACTCACAAACGTTATAGACTGATTTTGCTCTAATATTTACTTCATAAATGGGATATATTGTTTTCTCTGTAACTCATCCAGAAACATGATACAAGCACATTACAAGAAACCTTGTAAAGGAAACAATATCCTGTCAATGGCTGAAGTAAATCAGCTTCACTTTGCTCGCTACTTTCCTGAATAGGGTTGTATCCAGTCGAGTTAGCTCGCAGAACAAGAGCCATCGGACAGTAAAGGCACGCCCCAAGTTTATGGCTTTGTCCTTCCTTTCAGAGGCTTCTTTCTATCTTCGAGTTCACATGAAATTTGTTACACTCTGTGCTTCGATAAACTAGCAGCAGGACACACACACACACACACAGGAAGAGAAAAGCAGATACACTCGGGTGTTGAGGGCGGTCTGTTGTATTTGTAGTTTCGGGAAATTGGTTACAGTCTCCATCAAAAGTTGGACAGGGTTTGACTGCTCTCCCTTCTCTCTTCCCTCGAACTTCCGTCACCCGTTCTCTTCCTCTTACCAAGTTCGTGCATACTCAATTCTCCCCTAAAACTAACTCTGTTCCAACTTTCTTTAACTTCATTTCTTCCTTCCGACACGCACTCTGCAAGATTTATTAAAAGTTGGATATGTTACATTTTTTTCGAAACTCATATTTCGGCTCATGTGCACTAGAAAGAACATATTGACGTAGCTTCTTTTCTGTTCTTGTTTGTCTGGATTGTCCAAAGAATATTCCATTATCCTTTCTGTTGTATATTGATAGGATTCTACGTCATTTATCTTTAAATAACGCAGCATGTAATATTAGTTGTTACTTACAGGGTATAAGGATAGGTGTAGGCAGATTTAAAGCTTTGGCCGCTCGAGGCTACTATAAAGGGCATGGCCCTTCTCTTCAGCCCTTTTTAAAGCTATAGCCCTTCTCTTGAAGTAATCACATATTCTAACTGAATTTTTTCTTGAAAACTATTGTGAAAATATTAAATATTGTTAAAATTATTAATTGTTTAATGTTTTTACTATTTTAATATACTGATTAAATAACAAACTATTTTATTTATATATTCAAACATTGTGCAGATAAGCATGTACTGTAGTACTGACTTTTGTTTTCACGTTAGAACTCTTTATGTACAAAGTACAAGGATTAAAAATACAGTACAGTACATTTCCTTGTTCTCCGAAAGATTTTACAAGTTTTCTTTAGATGCTTATCTCATTATCACTGTTTTTCTTTCCAGGTTAGGTTAGTTTTATTAATGCTATACAAGAATGGCTCACCTATCATCTATCAAAATATGCGTCCTAATTTTCAACTTGAAAACGTCAGTACCCTTAGAGATATCTTTAATTAAAGTGTCCTATCAATAGAGCAATCGTCCAAAAATTATAGTTGCCACGGGATAAGAACCGGCGTGGCTCCGCCTAGAAGAGATGGAGCGGGGCTTCAGCGGAGGCAACAGCGTGGATGCTTTCTATTGTGTTACGCTGCTAGCAGCCAAATGGTAGCGACGTCTGGTGCTGCCTGTCCGTGATTGCACACCGTTTCTTACGACGTGGCGACTGTAGACAGATGCTCAGCGATGTATCCAACCAGTTGTGCTCAGTAGAACTCGAGGAACAAATCACAGAGCATCTCTGAAGCAGCTCAGTGAGTCGATGTACTTACTGTAGAGCAAATGGTTCCATTTGACGGGCTCAAGTGTTGTAAAACTGTTGCGCAATTTCTCCTTCGAATGATATTCATCAGCACAGAAGACTAACTTGTAACATCCCCCATGTTTTCCAACCCAAAGAATTTCCTGTTACATCTCAGTCGGAAATTCTACTATCCCATGAATGCACGCAAAAACATGGCAATGAGAAAAGGTAGGCGATACACGTAATAGTGCGTGTATCGACAGTAAACATAATTCCTTGAGAAAAATACTCTTGGTTGCCAGAAAGCTTTAAAAAACGAATAAACACGATTTGGAAACTAACTGTGTTTATTGGAACTGTACAGGTACGAAGTTTACATATTTCAGAGAAAAAAAATCCGATTTGTAACGAATAAATCTTTGAGAGAAAAAATAATCCGATTTGTAAGTAATAAATCAATACAAAGTAATTGAACCGTATTATAGTAACTTTTAAATCACAATTCTCTCCTGTTTTCTTAATGTTACAATTAACTTAAAGCAACCAAGTAAACCATTTAGGTTTCCAAATTCAGAAAATAGAAAAAAATACAAAAGAACTTGAGGAACTGTACAATACTGTGGGAATGAAACAGAAGTTCAATAAAAAATTTAGCATGATGTATTTCTTTCACAACTAAAATGTGAGATAAATGAACAGTAGAGATACAAATATTCTAAAGAAACAGGTTGCCTTTACATTTCAACCAATGTACACAGAAATATATCGGTGCGCTGCATCATGTCAGAAAAAAATACGCAAAGGTTTCTAGTAAAATGGTGATAAGCATCTTCTTACAATGTCTGGCTTTCACATGTTTATAAAAAAAGTATCAGTTTTCCAATTTTAGTATGACAGGGCTCACAAGGTACTTCTGATATGAAAAACAATTTCTTGATCGAAAATATTAGATATTATTATTACTATTATTGCTGTTTTTAACCGTATGAATGAAGATCAGATACAAACATTCAGTTTACTTTACATCCTTCATTTGCATGAAAGCAGAGACGTAGATCATTCACGAAACAACCAGAAACTATAGTCAAATCTTGATGTGCCAGTTTTGCCCCGTACCTGAATTTACCCCAGTTGACTGTATATTGTACTAAATCAGGAAAGTGTTGCAACGTTATGCTGCCGTTTAAAATATTAAATATTGTTCTTTTTGTGGAGCAAGTAGAGTCATAATTATACGCTTTATATTCGAATTCTATACCGAGAGCATCGTTACAACACTTCCATCTTTTAGTACCATATAAGTCATGAAAATGTTTGTGACACATTCGAACACACTTAACAAGGTTATACGCTTTTAGGGTACAAAGACATCATAAATATATAATAAAATAAAAATGAGTTAAGAAACGTTTAATTTTCAAGAAAATTAGTCTTGAATCTGCAAAAATATCGATTTTTGGTTTAGATGATGGGGGATGCTAAAATAGCCATAAAGTTCCATTCTCTTCTAGATCGTACCCAGCGGCCGTAGCTCATTTAGTAAAGCGTTAGTTTAGCAATCAGAAGGTCCTGGCAACGATCCCAGAGTTTGTCCATCCTGTCTGACGTCTTTCCAGGTTTTTTACTCAGTCACCTCAGGCAAATGCTGGGATGATACCTATAAAACGAGGCCCTGATCGACTACCTTCGAACATCTTCTATTCCAACCTATCCCGCCCTGAGCCTGAGATGCCTAAAGGCCATAAATAAATTCAGTTCTATTCAATTCTTCTAGATTGTTAATTGAAAATGCGAAAATTATACTACTGCTTAAATTGTATCCATTTTGAAAAAAAAAATGAAATATACTTCAAATTGTAAAACATGTTGAAACCACTATCAGAAAATTTAAAAATCGATCTTTCCAGCTCCTTTCTGTGATTTTACCGCAATTTTATTACTATCTGACAAAATATTAAAAATATGAAATATATTTAATTGTTGTACTTAGCTCAATTTAGATCTAATTTTTATAGCAATTTAGCAATATTTTGTGCCTCAGTGCCCATTTTCTACAAAACTAAGTTTCTCGACCCAATGCCTTCATGTTTAGTAACACTTATTTTGCTCCCTTTTATGACAGGTTCCTACCATAAGAGTTTAACCTTTTTTTTAAAAAAAAAAAAAAAAAGACGAAAATATGCAATATATGTGTGTATTGAGAAAAGGTTTAGTAGCTCAGAAAGAACCTTCACATAATACTCGCGAGAAAACGTTTAACTCAGAATGAACCTTGTTCTTTACTGTTAGGCTATAGCAGGATTTCTCAACCTGGGGGTCGCGGTATGTGTGCAAGGGGGTCGCGAGGAGAGGTGGAAATATAAATTTAATTAGGATTTTGTAGGTTAATTTCAAAGAAAGTATTTTATTTTGCTTGCTGTTTTTATCATTACTGAAGATAATGTAGTTTGTTGAATAGTTTTTGGATAATATAAATATGATTAGGATATTTATTATAAAATACAGGAAATAAACTGTCATATTTTGAAATGAAAAGCAAATATACAGAAAATAAAATAATTGTGGGTTGCCGGCTAGAAAACATGGTAAAAGGGGAGTCGTGGGATCAAATAGGTTGAGAAACGCTAGGCTATAGAATATATAGAGTAATCGGCGAAATAAGCATTATCATTTGTTAAAAATATTCTCACAGTCCTTCCTATAATTTATATTAAAAAATGTCTATTTTAACAATGGAGCTAAGTTTTGTCATTACAATGATCGTATTTAATTATCTTGCTGTTAGACCAAAATCGCTTCGTATTATTACTTCATTTAGTTTAGCCTGGCTTTGACGTGGATTTCCTTCATCAAAAAGCGGAATTAATCGATTCAATACGACTGATAGCGACGAAGAAAGAGAGCATAAATTGCTTTCCAGGCAAAGAAAAAAAGAACGACTTTTCTGTTCGCTATTCTGTGACAACAATTGAACCCCTTTGTTAATTGAGTCCTGAGGGAATTGTCTTGATATTCTCGAGCTTAGTGGTAAGCAATTGGCTTTTGTAAAGTAGATTTTTCATGAAATAGTCCGGAAGGTTTCCAAAACGATGGAGTGAAGGACATTTCACACGTTTTGTTGAATCAAACGTGGATAAATGTTGATTTTCATAACGTTTAATATCAAGAGTACTTCATGTAACTTTAACAAATTACAACTACAGTGTATATTTAACACAAATGTAAATCCAGTTGTTTTTTTTAAATTAAGGATACAGGACGCATGGTGCGGACCAGTGCTGAAACGGGTCACCGGAACAATAGGGATAATGGAGGCAACTTTTGGACCGCGTCACCGGATCTATGCTTGGGATGGTCTATGCTTCCGGAGGGCAAAGCTGAGCTTTTATTATTCTTTCCTTCAGATGTAACCGGGACCGTAGGTGTTACCTCACGGAGCATAAAAAATACGTCACCGAAAAGGTCATACGCAATTTAGCAATATTTTGACATCGGGTCACCGGGTCACAGAGTCAGTTTCGTCATTTGGGTCAAGACCGGATCACCTACCCAGTTTGGTCATTCGGATCATAGCCGGGTTAATCGAGCCATTTGAATCAAGTTTTGGACCGGGTCACTTCAAAAGAGACCCGCTTTCAGGTCTGGTACGTTGGTAGTAATATCAGACCATTGTGCTGTAGAGAACTATCACTTAAAAAACGTGTCTTAAATTGTTGGTTTCTGTATATTCCTTGTATGTATTGCCATCTAAGTCTAAGCCTGTCTAAATTCTGGAAGATAAAGTCCTTCGACAAGTCTTCCCGAGGAAAGGGATGGGGAAAGAAGGAAGTGGATCCAACCAAAGTTCCTTCGCCGGATCCACATGCCTCTAATAACGGAAAACTCGACGACAGCACCGCCGCCATTCGCTGCTGGTGACCTAAAACAATAGAAACTTTTCCGCCATTGCCAAGTCTAGTAAATAAAAGCACCCAATTATATAATATGTAAGGTAGGTTCTCTCTTACCCTTCCTCCTTCTTTAACTCTGCGTTCGATTGTGGTAAATGTCTCACGACAGTGGCCGCGCAAAACACCCGCGACAATGACTATCTAGTTGCATGCATGCATGCGGAGGTCGCTGTAGAATTTGGAGAGCGATCACTCAACGGAGCGGGACTGTCCGGGGATCCTGTTTTCACAACTTTTCTGTTTCTGTTTCAGTATGTAAGTTAGTTAACTACATGCCATCAAAAAACATTTTAAAGTACAAACTTTATTATGCATTTCAGAAAGATGAAGACTGCACAATAACTATGACTGAGGAATCGTGGCAAACAAATTTTGAACGTGTCCACGTGATTTCAAGCCCGCGTTACAAGTGGGTTGAATCAAGATGCCCGGTACCTCAGGAGTCCGAGTATCTCAGGAATGGGCGCATAGTGTGATATATTATCATTTTAGGGGTTTGAGTAAAACTAATTTTAAGTAATTTATACAATAATAAATACTGTTGTTAAATTCATGTCATTATTTAGTTTTTATGTAGATCGGGTACTCATAGTCCAAACTCACGAAAACAAGTATAAGCTGGACGGCTGATTTTGCGAAGTCGATTATTCGTGTCAGATGATTTGACGTATACGCTCAATTTTTATGTCTGTTTAGTTTGTTATGTTTTTAAGGTAGATTTTGTCAATTTTGATTCATAGGTGTGTTAAAATAAAGTAAAATTTTTAACTTCTTTCCAGTTTGTAGAGATAAAGGTAGTAATATAAGCCCTATTTTGGTTTTCATGTTTAAATATTTAGTTTTAAGGTTGGTGTTCAAATTATTATGGTAACTGAAACTACGACATGTTATACAATTGCTGCTTAAACATAAAACAGTTTGAACAACATTAAAGACATGTAAAAGAAGAAAATTCGAAGGAAGTTATTTTGGGGAGATGATGGATTGTGCTGGTAATATGAGCCCCTACAAAAAATTAATAAAATAACTGGTTTAGAAAACTAAAAGACAAATGATTCATACTAACAAAATTTTAATTCGTGAAGAAACCGTACAAAAGATAATATTCGGGCAAGACAAGATAATGTTCATTGATTGAAATATTAATGAGAATGAAATGAAAGAGTCATATTTTCAAAGTAAAAAGTGTTTTGAAGTTTCTGTGTCTAATGTCTAGGTCTATTTGCAAAAGTCACACACATACACATCCTTCTCGCATCCAGCGCTGTCGTTGTGTGCCCACATCTAGCAGATAATACATTGCAGCCACAGTTCTCCATGGTTATCTGCCGAAAATAGACCCTCGCAAAACAGGCAAACTGCTTCTTCATCATCGGGATTTTCACTACGATTGGTGTTCCTAAGACAGATTACCCAAAATGGATAGACCTATCATACTCACAAGGTTTCTCATCTGAATCTGAAACAAGCTTCCTTTTCAATAGCTGATTCGTGTTACCTCGTGCTATCTTAGTAGGCCAGTGAACATCTTTTTCCTTTCTCCTCAGTGTTCTTTTCCCTTCAACTGAGTCGGACTTCTTTCTTTTTGTTTCAGCAGCCAACAGAGCATCTTTGTATTGGGAGGATGTAATCCAAGCAGCCTTGGAGGGTTTAGAATCTTGGGGGCTCATTTTCCTACCCTCGCCATATTAGAACTAAACCACACATAACGAATCTTTCGTACTTGCACAATTCTACAGTATCTACGTATACAGAACCAATCTTTCATCCAAGGCACTAATGCACGAGGATGATTTAGAATCTGAACAGGAATTACAAGGGAAACATTTACCTTTCAAAGTTTCGTAGTTCCCGAAATTAAAAACAGCACGTTCACTCAAAAACGATGAGCTCCAACTGAACGAGTGTGTTCTGGCAGCAAAAGGCGCTACTACACCAATAGTTCACAGTGTTGCCGCAACGTTCAGTGCGTTGTATGCCACGATATTGACGGGGCTCATATTGCATGCAGGGCTTATATTGCTTAATTTACCTCTATGCATTATCAAAATATTTTGGATAAAATGTTTCTTATATAACCTAATATAGTACTATAATTGCAATTTTATTATGAACTAGCCGCATCCCGCGGTCCCGCCCGCGCTTTTTAAAAGTATATTTCCCAAAACATGTCCCAGTAGCCAAATGCAATGTTTGGTGTGGATACGGACAACAGTATGGGAATAATTTGAAATGCTATTTTTTTCATCGTATACAAGTAATTTGGCATAATATTTTTAAAAGTTTGGTAACACTAATTTATCAAACTGAAATGGTATAAACTTGGCTCGGGCCAATGCCTACCTTTATATAAACATGGTTTTAATTAGTTCAGTGGTTTAAACATGATGACATATACACAATATTGATATATAGGCCTACATAAATCATTTATTTTTTAATTGGTTGGCAACATTTGCGAACTTGAAACTCAACAAGCCAAATGCCGACCCCGACGGCGGCCTGACCAACTATAGTAGTCGGGAAAGAGTTGGGCGACGGTCGGCGCGAGACATAAGTGACATTTGCTCCTCGAGCCATTTCCCGAGCCGTTGTCGGGGTCGGCATAATGGGGTTACCCCGCTCAGCACCCGCCCGCCGACGTCGGCTCCTTATCAGGATTTTTCAAAACTCAACGTAAGGCTTCCATGTATTCATTCATTCATCGACTTTCTCCACATGGATGTAGTTGCTACGTCTCAAGTATCAAAGCCTATGTAATAATTGTTGAAATTAATTCGAGTACGTAATATCAGAGCTGAAACGGGTCACCGGATCACCAGGTCACTCGGGTCAAGTTATGTATCGGGTCACCCGATCTATGCTTGGGACCTAGCCTGACCCCCTAGCCCGGAGGAGAGACAAAGCAGAGATTTTAGTTATTTTTCCTTATTGCACACTGATGCATTTGAACATTGTTTCTTTCCGGGGTGACTGGAACCGGGTATGTCAGTCCTGGAGCACGAACGTTACGACACCGAAAAGTTCCTAACAATAGTAATTAATAATTATGGAAATAGTGAAATATCCCCGGAAAGAACAAAAGGTGTCTGTGTAGTCCATGTAGTCTGTACGCTTGAAAATAATTTTAGCATTGTTTATATATCACAATTTCTTGAAACAATTTACTTTTAAGTTACTTCTAAAATATTGCTCATTAACCTTTATACAGAAAATTAAATTTTTAAAAACTCGGAGTAAATAGTTTCACCGTGTGTTTCTTTCAGTTAATAATGTGAGTATAAATACATGAATCATATTTTGGCATACAGTACGTTCCACATAATTTCTGTTTATTTCCATGTTAAATGAAGAACTCACAAATATTTTGGTGGAGATTGGTCCAGTGGTGTGATTTTTCATTATTCCCAACTCATTTATACAGGGTGTTTCAAAAGTGATGGTCATAATTGAGGGATGAATTCCTCACACCGAAACAAGAATGCATCTTCTTTTTTTCAAGAAATTAGAAATCATGCGTATTTTATAAGCAAGAGGCGTCTCAAATCAGCACGTATGTGGTCAATTCCTCACAAGTAATCAGGAATTAAGTTCATTTGAAGAAATGTCTAAAACTTAGGAGATCTGTAGCTAGAGATACAAAAATGTGGCCTTGCATCATCAAAACGACGTAATTAATAGTCAAATTTGTAATTTGAATTTTATTTTAAGGCCTTTAGGCAACTTTGGTTCAGGCCGTGTGGAAGATGATGGGAGAATTGATGTAATGAAGAAAGTTGGAGGAGACGGGGAGAAAACTAACACACAAACAAAGCCCACATGGCATAAACTGGGATTGAACCGAGGACCCCCAAGAACCAGAGGTGAGCTCTCTACCACTGACCCAATGCGACCTCAGTCAAATTTGTATCCAAGTTTTGTACTTGAACTAAGTTTATCGCCGACGTGTTGCACCATAGAAGAAATTTCCACGTAATTGACTCTGACTTATAGACAAGCTCGAAATTGCATTCTTTAATCAAAAAAGCTCAAATACATTGGGTACAGTGTTAATTATACTTTTTTTAAACCGAGACGTCTTAAGCATTATGTGTAGATATTTACAAATAAAAAAACTAGATATCTAAAGGCCATAAATAAAATTCAATTCCGATGAAACCGATAAACTTTGTGTTTGTAAGAAAGATATAAGTTGTTAATTATATTTTAATCTTTTAAAATGAACAGAAAATAATACCAAAAAAATTTTATCTTAAAATATCAGTTTAAAGTATCCAAATTACATTTAGCGTCATCTTAAATTAAATTACATGTGGTATATCAAAGATCAATGTGATGAGAGTAGAGATAATAAAGTAACGAAGTAAACTTGCCTAGAATGTTAAAATATTACACTGTTCGTGGTAAACTCTAATTGAGTTTCTTAATTTTGTAGGTCAATAAGTGAAATAAAAGCTCTTATAAGAAAAGTAACGAAGTAGTTCCATTAAGAAAATTATGAATTGAATTTATTTATGGCCTTTAGGTATCTATACGGCTGAGGCTGAGGAAAGTAATGATATATAATGGTTTAATTTCCCATATTGACTCTTTCCTATATTTTCGTTAACTCGCAGTTAAGAAATGAGTTAATTTCGTAGAACAAGAAGTGAGATAAAAATTCTTATTGGGAAATGGATTAACTTACATTCTTCAAACAGGAAAGAACTTACGATGTTAAATGATGCCCATTGTTTCATATCACAGAACATGAACACTTTATACTTCCACGTTCGTTGTTCTTCAGGCAACATTTCTGACTCACGATGACCACACCAGTCTCTCATGGTGAACTAGAAATTCTTCGAACGTACACACTAATTCTTTTCATGCGCATTGGTTTACTTTGGTGCTCCCAATTCCTGATAACACCCAAACTTGTTAGTAAGTTTGTACGAGGTTTGGCATTGGAAGTTCGCACAAAGTTTGGCATTGCATTACTGCAAACTTGCTACAATCTTGCAGAAAACTTGCTAGTTGACACATGCAAAATTTGATACAAACTATGCAAGCTAATCTTGCTACAAATTTGTCTTGTACATCAAGTCTGTGGCAATAACAGACCTCTATTATCTGGGTTGGAGCTCGAACTTAAGAATCTTCTGTTTTGTTTGTAGTCTGTCAATCTATCCACTACTCTATTGCGCCACTTCTGATAGTCATCTATTTTATTAGTCCTTTTATTTTACAATGACAGTTTTTAAAGTAAATGCACTGATATACTCGTATTCTGAAATTCGAAAATGTGAGAGCTCATTGATCCTCTTTTAGAGCTATGAAGCCTTCTTCGTTGATTTTTCGCAAGCGAACCTCCTCAGGAAAATCTTAATGATGTGTATACTATACTACTCAGGTCGATGACATATTGCGTTTTTTGGTCTTTGTATTGCGTATAATGAAAGAATAGAATAATGATCTAATTTGAATTTTTTAACTTATTTTCGGAAAATGCGTATAGTTTTGAAAATCGTGTACAGTGTTGAAAACTACAAAAGGAAGTAAAGCGGAGGAAATATCTTAAGTATTCACTATTAATTTATCCCTGTAAGGCAAGTCGAAACTTGTTTTAAACTAGCGTCCTATCTGGGAAATTGGCAGCCAGCTTGTTTAAGAAATGTCATCGACCCGAACAGTAAAGTAAACATCATAATGATACTTCTGAGGTGACTCGCTTGTGAAACATCACAAATTAGCCTTCTTCATAACCCTAACAGAGGATTAATAAGCTTCCTCAGTTTTGAATTTAAGTCCACATAATGCCTTTATTCCATAAACTGTTTTCGTAACATAAAATGACTAGTAAAATGTACTTCGTCCAACTGTAGAACTGTGGGGTTAGAGTGTCAGATAACAAACAAATCTGAAGATTGTAGCTTCGAACCCCACGCCAGACTGAAATCGTTTTCCGCCACAGACTCGATGTTGGTCTAACAATGTGTTTTTTTAAAATACAAAGTTTTAGCAAGTTTGTCCTGAAAGGTTTGTAGCAAGTTTGGCGTGCAAAATCTATAGCAAATTTGGCATTCGTCAGCTAGCAAGTTTCCTGCAAGACTGTAGCAAGTTTGCAGCCTTGCAATGCCAAACTTACTACGAACTTGCTGTAATTTTACTGTGCTATCTAGGATGGCACTGTATGTACACAATTGTCATTAACAATAAAATTTTCTTATAGATTCGTGTGACCCCAATAAAACGAAAGTAGTGATAATCGTTGTATGAGACAATACTCCCCAAAACAATAATGTATTGAAGTTCCTTACTGCAAATGTTTTGCCAAGCTGTATCAATTTTTGCTCGTAGTCTGAGTTTTCCACTAAATATAAGAAAGCATTGCTAGACAATATATAACGAAAAGCGATTAAACTTCAGAAAAATGCATAATAATTGACCTTGTAAAAATACAATGTCTATGAAAAATTTAATTTGAACGTTGTCAAAGAGATGTAGAAATTTCATGCCACGGTGGAAAGTAAAAAAAGTGTTAAACATAAATGTTTCCTTCGTAGATCTGTGGTTTTGTTATCCACCAGCCTACAAAATTTTAACACAAGAAGAATGTGCACTCGACCAGGTTACCCGGTCAACTCAATATCCTAATTTACAATCAGAAGCCTTGGCGCAGTCCTCCGTGGACCATACTCCATAGTGCTTAAACGAGCACCACAAAACTCAATTCAAATTCACGTGAGAAACATACAGAGTCTTTCTGCAAGGTTACTCACTATGATAATATTCGGACGGAGATAAGACAGAGTGGACATAGCTAAATAGCAGCTCAGAAATTTCTTACCCTTGGTTAGTAAAAAAAACTATTTAGTTTGCAAGACATTCAGTCAGGTGCACAAAAACTTCACACGTTGTACGTTTCAATAAAGGAATGGTCACAGTATAGAAATGAAAAAAGATAAAGAGGAATAGTGAGAAGGAGTAGGTAAGTTGCCAACTGAAAACTATGTAACAGAGTGGCCAGGTCATGAAAGCTGGAAAGTTACTAAAGTAGCCGAAAAAAACACAAAAAGGGCAAGAAATGAAGAAAATAAAGATGATTGAGTGTCGGTAAGAGGATTCCTGAAGGAAAAAGGAGAATTAAGAAACAGCAGGAAAATTATTATCATTGTTATTATTTATTTATTAACAAGAACCCAGATACAGAACACTAACAACCATTTTACACTGAGTTGACAAACAATAAAGCTAAACAATCAGTACAAAATAACATAAAATATGAACGAATACATTAACAAAAAGAATAATATCAAGACATATACAAAGACAAAATCATTAACTCAGCTTAAATCAGATATCGATACCAGGTTTTTCATAAAATAATTATATGGTAGAGCAAAATCAAAATGGTGTGAAATTATGTTTTATTGAGATTCCAACCTGTAAATTAGGGAATAATAATAATAATAATAATAATAATGTAGAGAAAGAATCCTTTTTACTGTATGCAAAACTCTCGAACATAATTGTCCAGGAAGCACGATAATTGTGATGTCATCTTCAGGGTTTATATGCTATTGTTCAATTGTATCCCTGTTTCAGTAGCTATAATCTTAGCTCGGAAATGTAGACACTACCGACTTAACTTGCCTAACGCTAACGAAGATTAATAGGTGATGAAGTAGCAGTTTAAAAACAATCGTTATTCTTTGTGCATCTACAACACAATATCTTGACTCTGTTGTTCGTGAAATCTAGCCACGTTAAAGGGCTTCGACTTTCTTCTTATAAATTGGAGAATCAAACCGCGTCTGCTTATCGACACTTGACTTTAAGCTTCAGGAAGTTGGAAGCAGCCAGCATTTTTATCCCTTCTTCCGAAGTCACGTCAACAAGAAGATAAAAGAAGTGTCACTATGATCAACCCTGATGAGTTTTTCTTGAATCCTTGAATAGACCTGAACTCTCTCTCTTTTTTTTTCTTTTACAACGGTGGCTATTACACCCGAGAGAAGACGGTGTCTATTAGCCTCAAAGTTAAGGAAAAAGTTATTGGAAATCCAATAAAATTGGTTAGATGAAGGTCTTGGCTTTAACTTCCAATCCTTCCTCTTCACTCGGTGCTCTTTTCTGATACTTCCACAACTTTTCTTCTCGAGTTTCTACCTTTTTTTTTCTTTTTATTCGCGCTTTGGGAAGATCATGCTGTATAGTTATATAACAAGTGATAAATGGGAAGAACACTATATTCATTCCAAGTTATACAATATGAAATATTTCCAGTATTAGCAAGGCATGAGTGCAGTCTTTAGAAGATTTTATCGAAATTACAATAATTTTTTTCTCACAAATAGAGAGTAAATTATAATGAATTCAAATTTTACACGATCAACAGAATATTCAATCTATAGCTGATTGCCGCTTGTAAACTTGATAATTATGCTGCTAATGTAAAAATGTCAGAGAATACAAATTCATGCAAAAGTCTGTAACAGTCTCTATTATGGACACATGAACAAAAACGTGCAGACACAGATTTACTGAAAGTTGAAAACTGTATTCACTAAGTGGGTGAACAAGTAATCTTACAATGAGCTGATTTGTAAAAAAAAAAAAAAAAAAAAAAAAAAAAAAAAAAAAAAAAAAAAAAACTTGTCGAGGAAGAATATCACTCCGCCCTAGTAGTACAGGTTGCCGGGGCAACGGTGGGCCAACAGTGGGCCAAACTACTTTGTTCTTTATTGGTTTCTTAGATTATTTCCATATATCGATATTATTACCATTGTTAGGAACTCTTTGATGTCGTATTTTTCGTGTTCTGAGGAGTAACACCTCTGTTATTGGTCAACTCCTGAAAGAAGCACTATTCAAACACAACAGTATGTACTTGAATTGGTAGTCACTTGCTGTACTGCTCATAGACACAATGATTGAAATTCTTACATGTCCTTTGTCCACGCCAATTTAAGCAGGAGAACGCACTACAAACCTACTTTGTGCCCTAACTGATTTTTTAGGTAAACTAAAGATCAAGTTTCCTAATATACTCAATTACCTACCTTCATGTTGTTAAGAAGAAAAACAAAACACGATAAAATACAGCATATCGAAACGCAAATCCGATTTCTTTCAATAGATGTCTTATGTAATAACTTTAAGTTCATATTTCCTCTAAATTGTATTACCACTACCTGTCTAAATCTTAAGAAATACAGTTTTATTTTTTAATATCCACATATATTTTAGCTGTCATCGTTCTGACAACTGAAGACTTCCATTTGATCCCTTCCATTTTTCCTATAGTACACAGTTTTTATGTTATTAGTGAACATCTACATAACTTTTATTCCAAAGAGACAAAACAACTTTGGATTTTTTCAAGAACTCACAAGGAAGGGCCATGAATGTGTCACACGGGCGCAGAAAATTAGGTGCCATGGATAACGGAGTAGGCTCCCGTGACCCATAAACCCTTTAAAAATAAGGCAATTTTGAAGAAAATTTGAGACTCTCAATTAAATAGCTATCGCATCAACAGTATTCACTGGAGAGTCGTGGTTCATACCTCATTCTCTTCGCTATAAACAGACTTTCCAAATCTATCATGTAGTTGCGCCCATGACGTACGCGGAAGGTGAAATTTGGAAGAATTTTGCGAGCCTTCTATCAACTTTGGCTTCCTCTGGAGCGGCCCCGTGTAAGAGCACACAATTCAAACGTATCTCAAAAAATATTGTGGTGTATAGACAATGCGCGTGTCAAGTTTGGTTCCGATAGCTTCAATAGGTATGAGGAAAAGGTTTTATACCAATGCTTTCTGTATATACGAAACCGAACCTATGACCTGGCCTATAAATAGGACATAATATCAACATTTATAAAAGCAGTACTATTCATTCGGGTGTCATGTTGCATACCTCATTCACTTCAGAATGAAGCAAGTAGCACGCATATAGTTCCATGATTTACGTGGAGAGGGAAATTAGGGACAATTCGCGAAAATTCCCTCCAAAATTCCCTATTATGAAATTTTGCGCCCTTTGGAGCGACCCCGTTAATAGTGAATCTGGCTAACGTAAGATTCAAGTACTAACATAAGATCAGTGTTTCTTTCAGGCACCTCTCCGGGGGTGCTCCGCACCCCTGGAGGGAATGTACCGCCCCCGGGCAAAATTGTAGTTTACTATTTATCCTACTATTGTAATGCTAATTGCACAAGTAACGCCATCCCGGTTCTCTGAAATGTCCCCCCGGGGCAAATTTTCTGAACGAAAGCCTGCGTAAGATCTTAGTTGTGCTCGTAATGTGAAAACAATTAATCTAAACAATTCGTTACGCTGTAGGTAATAAATGTGTCAAGTTGCAGTTTGATTGGAAACATAAAGTACAAGGGGATAAAAATTTTACTTACCAATGTTGTTCTTTGATCGTGTGGTTTCGTGAAGTCATGTGAATACTGCAGGCGTTTGAAAGTGGTAAGTTGCACCACTGAAGAGGAAGAAGGTATTTGAAGTTCAAAAACTTAAACTTAAAAGATCCAAAAACTGCATTAATTCGACATTAATTTGTACACAATTCTCGAAAAATACGTGAGACCTCCGAAGCCAGTTACCTAGAGTGTGTAAGGTCAGGATTATACAGTGGCCAAGGCAGAAACATTTTTCACAGTGCCAGATGTGAACAGTCATCTTCTTGACACATCTCGATAAGACCACGTTCGAAGCAGAATTCTGTGGGTGTTTCAAGTGAGGCAACCTTTCTTATAAATACCCACATTTGAAAAACGCGATCGAACCATGTCTTTGAATCTTGAAGCCGAAAATTAAAAGTGCACAAACGATTGTAAGCGTAGAAAGTAATCGCGGTGCCAAAAGTTGACATTTGATCCAAGGAGAACTGCATCTCTTATAAACTTCAACATATTTTTGTAAGGTCGAAAGAAATAAACGTCTGCAGGTTGAATGAGGCCAGTGCACTTTCCAGGAATTAGTTTCTTAATGAGTTGTACCCTTTCCGGAACTGTCGAATTGAAGAGTTCGTCATCCATATTTGGTTTCCAGGGATCCAACAACAGAAGACACTTTGTCAAACCTGTTACATTTGGGCACAATACGTCATTTAGAAATATCTTCAGATCTTCCTTGCACGTGTTGGATGACTTACTGGCAAATGCTTTTAAGTTAAGGAAGTCGACGTTCATTTACTGAGGGAACTGACCTGTGGGTTCTGCTACCAGAATACACATCAATGACAACAGGGTTCCATCCATCTTGATTAGAGGCATAATCATCTACCTATGAGTAGTTGCCGATAATGAACCCGTGGGGACATGTACCTTCTTCGTACCCTAACTGGATGAATAGTACTGCGTTTATAATTTTTTATATGATGTCCTATTTATTGGCCTCGGCTGGGTTGCAAGAAAAATACTTAAGTGTAAAATCTGTCTTAAGCAGACCATCGATCTCTACATAATACTGGAGTGACTACTTAAATTGAAAAACGGGCCGCACAGCAATAAGAAGCGTATAAAACTAACTAAGAATTGAAAATTTGGTCCACATTAGATTAGACTGGAAGTGGACAAACAAGTTTAAATGTTTGCTCTGGCGTCTATCTTTAACACTAAGTAGTCACTCCAGTATTATGTAGAGATCGATGGTGTGACTTAAGTCAGATTTTACACTTAAGTATTTTCTTGCAACCCAGCCCTGGTCATAGGTTCGGTTTCGTATATACAGAAAGTATTGTTAAAAAAACCTTTCCCTCATACCTATTGAAGCTATCAGAACCAAACTTGGCATACACGCATTATACATACACCATAGTATTTTTTAGAAACTTTTTGATTGTGTGCTCTTACCTGGGGGCCTCTCCAGAGGGAGCAAAATTTGATAGAAGGCATTTTTGGAGGGAATTTTCGCTAAATTCTTCCAAATTCTCTTTTGCGGGTACGTCATGGGCGCA
>JAGDQP010039040.1:1804-17905 GCA_022664845.1 Lepisma saccharinum | reverse complement strand
TTTGATTCTGAACCCGCGTGTGGCGTTTCGTTTCGCGTTACTGTAGTAGTTGGTGTTTCCTTCGCGTTTATTACTTAGTCATTGCTGCCATGTTTGTTTTCGTTACTCATGAAGCTTAAAGCATTCTTCATCAAACCAAGGTTTGTTTTTCTGTTGTTTCTTCTCACCTACACGTTCCTTCGCTGCGCTCTTAACTGTCAAGAATTGCCTCTCACATCTTACTTACATCAGTTTCATTATTATTCGAGTCTGCTAAGATTTCGAACCTATTTGAGAGTTCGGGTTGGTAATCTGCTTTTACGCTCGGATTATTTAATCGTTTCACTTTGAATTTCAGTTGTTTTGGCCCCTTGTTTTCTCTGTTCGCGTTGCATAACTTTTCCATTACTTTTGTGATCACAAATTTATGGTCGGTGTCACCTTCCGCTCCTCTGTACGACCTAACATCCATTATGTTGGTGTGTCTTCATCTATCTACTAATACGTGATCGATCTGGTTGAGAGTTTTGCCGTCCGGAGATACCCATATGTATTTGTGTATGTCTTTGTGTTCAAAGTACGTGCTCTTTACCAGTAGGTTTTTCGAAATCAAGAATTATCGGTCTTTCTCCATGGTTGTTGGTCTTTTCGTGAAGGCTGTATTTGCCTATAGTAGGTTTATATTTTTCTTCCTACCTTTGCGTTGAAATCACACAACACAATTTTCGAATTATACTTCGGTAATCGGTCAAACAACCTTTCTAGCTCATCGTGGAATATATCTTTGTCGTTATCATTAGTCACCTCGGTCGAAGCATAGACATTTATTAAAACCGTGTTGCCCCATCGAGTATGCATTGTAACGTACGGTAGTCTTTCGTTTACGAACTCTATATTCTGAATCGCCTGAAGGATATTTGTTATTAATGAGGAATCCTGTTCCGAAATCGTGAGACTGTTCACCCGTAGTAGAAAGTGTACTTGTCCTGTCGGATACTATCTTGACCCTCCCACTGAACTTCTTGTATCGCTGAGCTAATGTCTAGCTCATACTTCTCGGTCTCGCGTACCGCCACCTGAAGAGCACCTGTTTGGTATAACGTTCCTACGTTCCTATTCTAATCTTTCTTAATCCTGTTCTTGGAGCCCCATGAAGCAGTCCCCGCCCGGAGATCCGAATGAGGGACTAGTTTACCTCCGGATCCATGAACCATCTGTTACTATTTCTTGACATGTTTTAGCGGTGTAAAGTTGTCAGCTCTACGACATTCAAGATGTTGTCCTCTGTCCATCTATGATCAAATACTTCATATTTGATAAAGAAGATGGCCTTTTGTCTTCCGTCTTGCTGTGAAATTCATAATCTCATGCAAAAATACCTACGTTTTCATCCTTTCGTTCAGTCTTGTTCTCTTCTTCAGTCTCCGTGTCCTGCTCCCCAATTGTGGGTGTGAGGGCTGCTACAAACCACCAAAGGAGGTCATGAAGACACGTGGGCTGCGTCACGCTTCTCAACAGCCAGTTAAGAGCCTACGAAAAATAATGCATTAATAGATAAAGAAAGAAAGTAAGAAATCAGAAAAGGTTTAAATTTTAATAAAACTTAAATGTTATTATTGCAGCCGATGACATTCAGTCAGTAGCTGTTCTTGATAGCAAACCTCTGCTTTTAAAACAGAGAACTGAGTGATTAATATAATGCTCCATACTTTCACCACGTACATATATAGAAGGTTGTTGACTAGATATACCTAAACTAGAAATATGTAAATCTGTGCTTTCGTTAAAAAATAAAATAATAATAATAAAAAAAAACCTCACACAGGGGCCTATATAAAGTTGCAGTAGTATATTATATAAGAAATATAATAATTCTTCTTAACTTCTGTGCTTAAAACAAAACCCTAAACTGTACCTTTCACTGAATATGTTGATTTTTTAGTTTTTCACTGTATTCCTAGTGTATTTTTGTTGGTATTTATTACATCCCATACGATGAATAATAATAAGGGAATAAATCAGAACTTATAAAAATCGATTTACCTAACGGGATGTATTTTTTTTTAATCATGCGAATCGAGCAGTTATGGCCTAAGCTCGCCATGTGTCTGAGGGATGACGTCTCACGAAGACCACTTATTCCAGAAAAGGTATAGGGATGGCAGCGCTAGGGCATTATTATATCATCATCCTAGCATTCGCTAGTAAAACTCAGGAGCTTCGATGTATCTAATACGCTCACGTCTGTTCTTTCTCATAGTGTACCGAAGATAAACACCAATAAAAAGATACTCACAAAGCGTCAAAAATAGATGTTCTTACACAACAAAGGTTCCACGATTTTTGTAAGCTCAAGAGGATTACTTCCACAGCAAGAACATATTCATAATCTTAGGACATTCCAACAAATATTACTTAAAGTTCTACGACAGATAGATTCAGAATATATTATGCAGTTGCCGAAAATCTACTTCGTGAGAAATTTCGTCTTATTGTAGTACGCAGCACGTAAGACAAACGACCATGCAGTACAAGTAATAGATCATATTCGTCTATGAATTTCAGAAATTAATTTGAAACTGTACACAGTATTGCAAATTGGCATATCCATTCCAGGAAATAAAAATCCAGAGGAAAACATATCGATTTACCGGGAAGTTTCTCCCTGAATCAACATGAATACCTTCCAGTATAATTAGCAGATTTTTGACACTTAGTCCGGTGACAATTTGCAGTGAGCAAAGACCACCCCTCCACCGCCACGAAGATTTTTTTTTTATTGTCTGACAAAATTTAATCTACAATATTTTGGAACAGCCTTAAATCTAATTAATTTTTGGTGCTCACCACACAAAATACAACCAGAAACAGAATTTAAAATCTAATGTAAATTCAAAATATATAAATAATAATAATAACCACTGACGTGACAAACAGAAAGGTCCTAAGCCTGCCCCAACGCCATCTGTCCGCGGTTGGTGGAACTGGGTCTACCTGAGTGACGGCTGTGGTCAGCACTGCGCGCCACCTGACCACGAACAAGCATATCAGGAGCTTTCTAGATCGTGTGTGGCCGTCACGTCTTTTATTCACGTGACTCCCCAGTTTGCCTCACGACGCTGAGTGGACGCCGAAAACTGGGACTCTAGGCGGATTGATTCCGGGGCCACGCGCACATGAGTCCAACGCTCTAACCACTAGACTATGGAGCCCCCTAAATTCTAAATACTACCTTCCAGAAGCAAAAGTTGGCTTATAGAAAGTAAAACTTGGAAAATTCGTGAGACGGGGCTTCGTCATGAGAGTAAATGCGGGGACGTCATAAGAGTAAGAGGATAAAAATAAAATACACGAACTGTCTGCGTGAGACAGGAATGTCTGGTAGCCTTACCTAACAGGCGCATTTACAAAATACAATTAATGTGTAGCATGGAGAAAGCAATCAATTCAACATACTAAAGATGGCAACATCAGTGTGTAACATCATTTTACATATGTCGCAGAACTTCCTAGCAAGGACTCACATTGTGACACTAAATCACATCCACAAGCGTGATGAGGTCTGAGCTTCAGATGCCTAAAGACCATATATATACATATATAAGCAGGAGGAGTCAAAAATAACATTTTCTTCTCACAATCGGAGGAGATGGAGGGTGTAGTGAGTTTGAGCTTTTCATCTGACTATTTTGTTTTCACGAATTTCCTGAATTATCTGAGATAAATGTATAATTTTATAATATTTATGACTCAGGCCGAGATACGGTGGGGAGAGGATGTTGGAAGATAGTCGCTAGGGCTTAGTTAGCAGGTACCATCCCGTCATTTGCCTGGTATGACAGGAAAAGCATGAGAGTGGTTGGCTGCTGGGATCGTTTCCAGGACTTTCCGATTGCAAAGCCAACATTTCCTCACTGAGCTATGGCCGCTCGGTGTAAATGTATAAGTAATACCTTGAATGGAAGGAGGATGAATGACTGCCTCTCCATCGGATTAGATAATGAAGTTCAAGTAAGTGAAAGCTCAAACTTTCATCTAGAGAGGAATCTATAAAGCCACAGCCAATCAAGAATAAAACTAACAGCTTTTCATGCGCTCTTCATTTAAATTTTATTGATAACCTTTAGGTATCTCAGGCTCAGGCCGCAAATGTTCATATTTCATAAAAGAACTCCTGGTTGTGTAAATCTGAGGCGTTTCTAATAATCTTTAAGACCGCATGGAAAATGTTGACTAATTTATCGTATTTATACATACCATAATGTTGTAACTGTGAGAAACCAACGTTAATCTTAACTGGAATAGTTACCTGCATTGCATACACTCGACAGGTTGCTTTTCGAAGAGCTTGTTTCATGGCCAACTGCAGGCTTTCTAGATTATGTTGCTGGAACAGAAACCCAAGTACAGGCCTAGTAAGAATTTCAAAACTTCCTTTTTGCTGTTCAGGTTGCGTAGAAACTATAGCCGAGCTATCTATGTTAGGTACAAGCTTCTGCAAAGCAGCCGAAGGATAACACAGCAACGAAGATCCCGCCTCTGAAAACAGGAACAACAATTTGATATCTTTATTTTGAACACAACACTAAATCATTACAAGTACTTTGGAGACAACTGAATAAAAATGTTTACACATGCACAACGAATACATCCTTTCTGTTGTTTTTTTTCTCTCAATTTTTCTGCCAGTAAAACTTTTTTTTATTCCAGTTGAAAAGTAATTTTAATAAGTAGGAAAATCAGAGGAAACACTGAATTCCTGCTTGCCAGATTCGGTGCTGTGACAAGGCGAAATAAATCTAAATACATTCTTTTAGTAAACACGCTTGTATTAGAAAGAGCTCTATGATGATGGGTGTTCAGTCCAGAGGCAGATCTATGAGCCAAAGGTCCCTGGGAAAGGTGAAGCGACGATGGTTTGTCACTGCCTTCCATTGTAAGGAGGGGAGCTAAGTTTAAGAAGGACCTCGAACCAAAGAATATCGAACCCGGGATCCCCTGATTACACAGGGTGTCTACTGAATGTGAATTTTCAAATTCCAGGTCTATTTTTCTTTTTCCAAGTCATTAATTTATATTTTTCTTCTTGCAAACAACAATGTTTAGCAATTAAAAGACGTATATACCAAGCACATACTATTTCTTTAAGTCATTATAGAACATAACAAATATAATTATATACTAACCAAAATGTAAGTTCGAGAGATTTCAAACAAGAAAATAAAGTAGACTATTTCCTACTAGAAGGCAGTTGAGAAAATTGTGCAGTAACAAATAAAAAGTACAACCTAAATGTATGATTCGTAGTTTTTAATAAAATTTTAACGAAAAATCAGTTCAGATCCAAAATTAACAAAATATAATTTACCTTTCTGCATGTTTAGTTGAAACTAACCATACTCTTTAGTGAAACTAACCAATACTAAAATAAATAAAAACAAAAATAAAACTGCATTTGTAGCGTGTACCGTAGAAAGTCCTAAAAAAAAAAACTTCATGTTCATTACAGGCTTTAGGACGACTGAAACATTCTTTATTGAATTGCAATGTAAAATGACCCAGATTATTTACATCAAATCATATACTACTTCACTGATGAAGTATAGAGAAATGAGTGCTAATAGTTAGGCATTGTGTTTCACAGAGAATGTTCGTTTTCGCTTACCAAAATTAATCTCTACTATAGATTTCCTTCATGATTTTTTAAAATATTTTTGTAATCAAGAAAGACAGGACAATGCCGCAAGAAGTAATGAAGACGAAAAGACATTAATTTATGCAATGTGACACGGTACAAAACAGTGAACTCCACCGATCGATGAAAGTTAAGGAAAAAACTGAACGACATTCAGGCCTTGGAGCACATGCAATCAGAACTATTCAGGTATTTTAACTGAGCGTATTTTTCAGTTTTCAGATTATACGATACCTAATTTTGGATGAACTAGGTTTGATGTGCAGTAATCTCATAGGACTACTGAAAAGCTCGTTGGTTTGAAAATTCGAGCCCTTAGCTTTAGCTGCTTGAAGTTAGCTGTAGCCCCCTAAACGCGAACCAAAGTTGGTGCGCGGGCATGCCAACAACAGGGTTCACTCTGATAGGAGAGTAATTACGTCAGTACAGGAAGTGAAGAAATGACGTTGTATTAAGTAATAGAGCCCGGTGTATGAAGAAAGTAGCCGTCGTCGTCCATAGTCTCACCATTTATATTAATATTCACCGAACTGAAGCAGAATTAATATTTATATAAAGAGCTTATTAACGTCCGACATTGCATTTAAGCTCAAGTTCAATGCGTGTTTGATGGAAGCACTGTAGTGAAGTCACGCCATCTGGAACTAAATTGTATTTTTATTGTGAAGATCATTTCATAACTAGAGCGGAGTATCAGCAGTGAAGAAACCGTTAAATTATCTCAGTTGACATCAAGAGCGACGAATCTACACTAGACTTAATATTCATCTCATATCATGTGATTAATTTTTGAGAAGTACGACATCTTGCTGGAATAAACAGAAAATCGAAGTGCGAACGTCATAGGTGTGATAAACTTTTTAACGTCATTTTTATAAAACGGCTTGAAAGGAGACAGCCTATCCGATATTAGGAAAACATCTTTCTTAAGTTATCTTCTAGAATTTCTTTCGTTTCAAATCTCTAAGTAATCACTTTGAGTAGTAGTGGTATTTTCTTGTGTAAATATTATCCTATACTATTTTCCTATTCATCTTTTGGTGTATTTGTGTGTTCGCATAATTTCTTTGTTTGTTTGTTTTCGTTCAAGAAGAAATGGACCTACGACACTGAAGGACCTATGTTGCAATAACTCTGTTGTAAGGTTCCACCCTTATCGTTGTGTCGCAGTGAGAAAGACGTTCAAATTGAGAATTCATACAAGCGATATCAAAGTGAATTAACTCAATCATAATAAAAAAAACTGCTCATGTAATCTACCAATTTACATATCCTTCGCATGAGAATTTATACTCAAGGTGTGCAAATACTTACTAAGCTACGTATCTCACTGAACGAGTGAATGATCAGTACAAGAAGTGTTAGTTGTAGAATCTACAAGTCATCAATCTTTGAACATTTTGAGCGAGCGATCTTTAACGAAGACGAACTTTTGTCCGATATTACTAAAACTGAATACATGATTTTCAACTGCAATAATCCAATGTTTATCTGTGATGTTTTAACCTAAGTCGAGTACGCCTTATGTGTAGTATACGAATGTACCATTTGACATAATAGTAATAATAAAGAAAACTAAAGTGTCAGAACCTTCGAAGAACCTTTCCGAAACCAGCATTTCATTTATGATTTACAATCGCCTTTCATCAACGTACTTGGTGGTACTTTACGTATCAGATTGATCTTAAAGTTACTAATTTTTGTAATTCAGATCTTCAATTATAGATTGTGGATCCTTTCTCGACCCCGAACACACGTCAGAGTTTAATTCATGTGCATGTAAAACCCAACTTCCAAGCACATTTTAATTCCCATGGTTACGTTTTATTGCATATTCTTCATGATAGGGAATGGACAGTTACTTTATTTACACAAATGTATTTATATCATGTATTATTAATTTAGAATATTTTATTTTCTTCCAAACAAACAACGTATGTTTATATTATCAATTACCCGATTAAGATAAAGTTGACTAAACAAAATTAATTCAAATTCAACTGTATTTATCCTCAACTATTATGACTCATCCTACAGTAAAGTTCTTAATGTCGTCCTCTTGAGTAGTCGCTTGCTTTAATACGAATTGGCTAGGCCCTTCGGAACGGCTCTCGCTCCGTCTTTAGGTCATCGTAGAGAGTTTCATAAATACGTATATGCAAGTATGTGGAAAGATATGTAATGTGTATTATTTATTAAAGAAATATTTGAGTCCAATTATAAAGCCCACTATTTTTAAATTACTCCGTTATCACTGTTGCTTGACATCAAAGTCGTCTTAAAAAAATAAATAAAAAAAAAGCGGCTGCGGCCATATTGGAAGAACTGAGGTCTAATATCTGTCATGTCTAGGTAAAATGTATTTAGGTCATATTTACAACAAATTCCTGTTCGAGTATAAGAATTACGAAAGCTAAACAATATCAAATTATTGTATGTACAGGTAAATACAGACTTGTTAAAATTCGAAATAGGTTAATCTCGAATAAATAAGTGGGAACCTATCCAATTCATATTGAAACGACTACTTAAAAAGAATGGCATTAAAGGTCTTACTTTAAGGTGAGTCATAATAGTTGTAATTGGGTCCTCGGTGCGTTTAAAATAGTTTTATTTGAATTCAAATACTTGACAAAATATATATTGAAGTTAAGTTAACTTCAAAGCATAATTTAACATCAGACCCGAAGTACATAAGCACATTAACCCCATTAGAAAATATAACAAGACATGCGTGGTTAGGGCAGAGGATAAGAGAAAGTTAAAGTAAGGAGAAAACTGAGCATGAATCAGAAAGAAGAAGTACAGTTGACATCAGATCGGGTACTCTCGCGGTCGCCACACCTGCACTCACAAGAAGTCTCAAAGTCCCTGAGAGCTACTTGCAAAAAAATAATTACTTTAAGTGCCTCATTCTGTTACTTTAAATTTACAAATTCAATAAAGTTTATTTTCAATGTTTACAGAGTGAAATTAATAAAGTGAAAATTTAAGTGAAAAATAATGACTTAAAAAAACCCGGTTTCTGCTCGTATTCCAGGTCTTTTTAAAGTTTTCCAGGTCCAAAATAAAATTCGAAGCTAATTCCAGGTTTTCAAGGTTTTCCAGGCCAGTAAACAACCTGTTACAAGGCAGCACAAGCCTACCGGGGAGACACTAGTGAAAGCTCTACACTTAAAAATATAAAGAGTAGACAAAAATTAGTGAACAATGTTCTAGGAACGACGAGTTCTCATCAAATCAAGAAAAAAAAAGTTCTTTTGAAGAAATGTAAAATAAAGCCTAGTTTCGGAGTTTGCAGCGTCGTCGTCATAAATGACGTCATACATCGACAAACAATGACATAAGCTGTGTCGGTTTAGCAGATCATAATGAAAATTGTACCCAATATTCCTATTTCAGTAAAGTTTATGACTGAAAAATATAGCTTAAATGAGGTTTCGGTGTTCGTTCTATTAAACCACATTAATTCCTTGACAATAACATTCTTACGTTGCAATACCCATCTATGCGGCCCTCCCTCAATTATATACTCTTTGTTGAAATAGACGTACTGGGTACAACTTGGATTATGATTTGCTAAACCGATACGGATTTCGTCATTGTTTGTAGAGATATGATATGACGTCATTTGTGACGATGTCACGATCACTTCGAACGCTGCTAGCTTCGAAACTAGGCTGTATTTTACACTTCTTCAAAGGAACATTTTTCTCCGTTTGATGAGAACTTTTCGTTCCTCGAATATTGTTCACTAATTTTTGTCTACCCTGTATATGTGTTATTATCTGCTGTTAATTCATTGTCTTGTTCGTCATTACAATGTTAAATTTCCGTTCGTACTGTCTGCTAACATTCTGCTTTTATTGATAATCCGTGTTTAATAGCTGACATGAAGAAGCTGTCCAAAGAGCAAATTTTTCCCTTGATGTTATGTTGCCTACTTTGTTTTATACATATTCTATTTTATAAATCGTGAAGGAAACAATCACTAACATTTTACATTCTCCACGAATCACTGAGTTGATGTGTTCTTCCTTAAGGAGGAACACTTCTGCACTGCAGTTAATGAATACCACTATTCAATTTCTATGGTAAAATACAATCGGTTTCAGTAAATGACTTTTTCTACATAAAGTTTCCGGGAAGAACATTATAGAAAGCCCATTACGTCAAAATAACCGAAAATGCTGTTAGTGACTTTTTCCTCCAGAACGACGAAACGTTCGTGTTCGTATTCCATAGCTTTTATAGATATATGTTATTAAAAGGACAATGCAATACTTTGGTTCTCCAACATGAGTTTGATGTCCTTGACTTATAGAACACTATGGGTATAACTTTTACAGTAAATACAATCTGCCCCTTCCCGAAGCATAAAAGCTGTTCTGAAATATTTCAAAAGGGGCTTACTAACATCTACTTGAGTAACTGCCTAAACGCTCAAACTAAAAACACAACTACGAAAAGAAACTTACCATTGGTTTCTCCGCTGCTGTTGTTTCGTTTCCTCGTCATAATGACTCTCCCTTCACCCTCACGCTTACTCCAGTCTCTTGCTGTTGTTCCCATGGATATGGAACGGTGAAATGTGCGCCCTTTACTACCTTCACTCTCATTATCACTCATCGTACCATCAGACATCGGCTATAACAGAAATAGTTACCTAAAGTTAGCATATTTCGATCACTTCCACATTTTTTTTTTACTAAGAGAAACAAGTTGTACATAAAACACTCGTCAACAGTGGTTCTCAACCTTTTTCTGTTCGAGGCACACTAACGTACGAGTTGGCAACAATGCGGGAGACTTTGTCACTAATATTTCTTTCCTTAGAAGTTAATTTCATTTATACTATAAGATTTTATTTATTCAACATGTGGAAGACGTAAACAAACCAATATTTTCCATGTAAAACAAATATGTTTAACTCATGAATATTTTTCTTGTTCCTGTTTCGAAATAAGGGTGAAATTATTTAAGATACTTTTACCACCAAAATCACGAAGTCTTAGAAGTTTCGCGGCACACCTCTGAGAACCACTGCTCTAGAAATACACTGAAAAATGAATAACTGATGTTAAATGTGGAGGTTTTAGTAATAAGAAACAACTTCCTTCATTACTTACGTCTCTTTCAAAACAAAATAAATGTTTCCAAATAAAAAAAATATACACATTTCGGCCTGAGCCAAAGTTGCCTAAAGGCCTTAAAATAAATTCAAATAAAAATATTCAGCTTGACAGGCTACTTAAAAACAGTTGTTATTAAAAGTTCATTCGATCATATTGAATTGCCTCATCTGATCATAGGTTAGTAGGTAGTGGTAGAAACGTACAGTGATACTAGATTTACAATACTAGAGACCGAAACTTCTACAAGTTAATTATATGGAACATAAACATCGACCACCTACATCTGTCTCCGCAACACACAAAACAACACTTATGTTTGTTTTTTGTTTTTTTAAAAATGTGGCCTTTAAGCACCTATAGCTCAGGTAGAAATAAAGAAAAAGTTTACTTAATATGACTATTTGATCTTTCCACATTCTTGCGAACTGCCCTGGAATACCTGTCTCCGAACTTCAGTTTTTATTGTTACACACTTCAATTTTAAATACAGGCTCTCCTTAACTAGTTATATACAACTCATTACTCTCTTATTCATACAAGTCAAAGAATAACGAAAAAATTTCGCACTAGTAATAGTTCATGATGAAACTACATGCACAGTGATAAAGTACTTATGGCCTCTTACCCTGCCAACAGAAGCTGAAAGCTGTGATGGTCCATTCTCCTGAACTAATCCTGCACCTTCCAACAACCTATCTAACCCATGCTCTCCATTCTGACGAAGGGTTTCTTCTAAAATCTGTTCCTCGTTTATCATTTGCAACTGGGACTGATGAACGCCTAGAGCCTGTAAACACTGAAACGGAATCGCTGGAAAAGGATCGGAATCTGCCGGGCTATGTTCAGATACACTTGGCATGGAAGAATATGGACTTCGTTTAGAAGATAAACCTTGACCAGGAAGATTAGGACTAGCGGCGCTGGCTAAATCGAGTAGAAACATAGCGTTATTTTTCATTATTATGTGTGTCTCTAGTTGGGCAACTGGAGAAAGTAATTTCGATGATGAAGCGGACCCAGATTTCTTTTTAGTTTTCTTCTTTTCTTTAGGAGCTGTTTGTTTCTTTTGCCTTAAGTACTTTTCTCGACACTGATCACAGATTAAATACCACGAACTTCCCCCGATACCTCCATCACCACAATTTCCTGCCCACCCGACGCAAAAATTTCCTCCACTGTTGTATCCTTTTCCGCCGGCACGACCTCCACAGCCTGGATGTGACTGCCTCATATGATAAGTAACCGGATGAGGGTAGAAATTTCCGCACAATTCACACATCGTTTCATGTTCGATCCCACCGAAGGCAGCAGCGTTGACTTCACCAAATAAATTTGCACGAGCCATCGGCTTCCATTCTTTCTTCTTTCTACTTTTCTTATCCTTTTCACGCTCCTTGTCCTTGCTTTTTTCAAACTTCTTAATTTTTGGTGGAAGCGTTGGACTAGGCAGAATCACCTGCTGCATTATGGCACGAAGACAATTCGTTGTAAGTTCTTCCCATAAAAACACTAGCGACTTGAGAGCAGGTGGTAAGACTGCAACCGTATGAAATGAAGTTTCCGGAAGTGACGTCAACTTATTGGATCCCTTTGCTCCACTTGGGCTATCACTCCCAGCACCTTCCTCTTTGATAGCATCGGAATGCTTCTTTGATTTATTTCTATTTGCATTAGCGTTAGCGGCTGATTTCGTCAAAGTTTCTAATGTTGCCGGTTGAATGTGGAGATAGGTACTTGTACTCACTTCTACTGAATGTCTCTGCCTTGCCTTCTGTTCCTTAGTCAAAGCGTCGTGTTTATCAGATTTGTCTGACGGATGCCTTGTAACGACAATCGCTCCTTGTTTTGGTAAGCTTGGGTGGAACTTCAGGAATGATGCACAAGCCATAGCATCATGCACTATACCTTCATGCCACAGAAACGCTGCAAATATTGCTCTAAGGCACTCAGCAACTGATGGACTTATTGCTTCTTTTGTTGGTTCCTTTCCTGTGCGATCTCGAAGACTAAGATTTCGATCCTTCATGGCTGGAGCTGGCGACATGGCTCGCTCCCTCTTGCTACGCAGTTGTTTGTTAGAACGATCCTTTCTAGTCAGTTTCGGAGACAAACGGATATTTTCTTCCTTGTTCCCACTGGCTCCTATGCTGAAATGGCCTTTGATTGCCTCTGGACTAGTTTGAGTGCCTGTTTGCGTAACCATCTTTGGACTACAGCTTAAAGGATCCTGAAAGAAGAGTTAATAACAAATATTAAACAATTTGAACGAAAAATGGAAACATTACAATAGTTCAAGATTATATTTATTACATAATAAAAGTAATAATAAACAGTGAATATTTTGCAAAGTGTTGAGTTTAGACATATACAAAGGGAGCTAGCTGGCTGTCAAAAATCTAGGGGCAGTATTCCTGATTCGAAAAATTGATCTTACATGGTGCATTACTTACCCAAAAACACTATACTAACTTGTAAGACAACTGAATATTGACATTTTAATATAAGGATTTTCACATAACCGAAAAAATAAAATAATAAGGAACATATGCAGGGTGTTTACTAAGTTGGGCACTCGGAGGTTACCATGGTATTCCTTATCAAAATTCTATACAGAAACTAAAATTTGAAAATTTTTCCACAGATTCATAGTTTTCGACTAACAGAAGAAAAACGAATAAAAGGGTGGCAACGATGCGAAAAGTATAATATTTTGTGTGCTGCTGATAAACAATTTTAAATTGTTGTAGGGTGATCAACTCTCCCGTATTTTAGCCCCTGCTCCCGCACTGATCTTCAAATACTCCTAAATTTTTCATAATCAATCATTTATAATGTATATTATAACGGCCAAATAGAGTTTGACACTAATATCGACAGTTTGGAAAACTCTAATCAATACAAATCTGTCTCGGCCAATGATGATAAAGATAAAATTAATTTAATGGGCGGTAACAGCACTATGGCTTAAGCCCGTCCCGATACGGGGAAGCCTTTTATCCATATCACGTCTAAACACAGTTGTTAAGAAAATAAAACAATAAAATCGTATAAAAACTGAAGGTGTAAAATATCTTCAGAGAAATAGCTTACTGGTGTACATGACTAGTATAAAAGTTAATACAAATCTAATTGTGCATATGGTCTTTCCTATGAAAACGTAAAATGAGAAGGTTGTAAATCGGCTTTCACAAGTTAACAGAAGAATATAATAAAAAAACTTAACAGCTAACGGATCAACTCAAACAGACGATAAGAGACCTGTCTCTCGAATATACATCAAAACTCTCCGTAAAACATACAATTCACCCCTTAACACTGAAGCCATGTCATTGGGGATGTTATATCGCTGTCTGAGATGATTATATCCAGGACGATCTAAGAGAACGTGACGAATACTTAAAACTTCATCGCATTCGTTACAATGCGGAGAGTCCAAACGTCGCAACAGATATCCACGAGTCATGCGACTGTGTCCTATATAAAAAATGATAAAATGAATTTTATGGGCGGTAATAGCACTATGGCTTACGCCCGTCCCGATACGGAGAAGCCCCTTATCTTTGTCACCTCTAAAAATTGCTGTTAACTAAAATAATAAAAGAATATAAAAGATGAAGATGTAAAAGGTCTTCACAATCAGCACACTGGTGTAAATGGCCAGAATAAAAACCAAGCCTGTAAACGGGCCTTTACAAATAAAACAAACTACACTATAAAACTTAATAGAAGCCTGTAAATGGGACTTCACAAGATAAAACAAAACTACACTATAAAAATTAACAGCAAAGGAGCATAATCATATAAAATAAACGGAAATCATAAAGATCTTCAAAAACAAGTAAAAGATTACCGTTTAAGTTTAGGTTTATACCTAGTTTTGCCTCTCCTTCCAACGAGATTAAAATCTATATCCATCAGCGGGTCCTCAACCATGTCGGAGGACAAAGATGAACTTGTTTGATGGATAGTATCTACAGACTCATCCTGAGCTAATTGTGCAGCCAAAACGTTCGTCAAAGTCTTAATGCTCGTAGCGAGAGGTGAAGTTCGAGCTAATTTGGAGACCCTATAGGGACTAAAAGTAGGCTTAACCCGTGCAGCTCGAGAGCTCTTCACAGGTGTTTTTTGTCCCTGACTCTCCGGCGGCATATTGCTAGGCGTCTCCGATTCTTTGGGCGGCTTCGGAGTGTCGTCATGCACCACAGACTCTGTTTGTGTTGATACGTTAACTGTCTGGGTACCAACCGAGACAGTTTTAACTGCTATTTTGGCTACAACATGGGAAAACGCACCAGACGGAAGGGTGCGCTGAGACTCTTTTACGCGACGTTTTGCATCTCCAGCAGATATTTTCTCAATAACCATCAGCTCTCTAATACGTTTTTCTTCTTTAAATACCGGACAGTCACGCGACCAGGCCGTGTGATCACCCTTGCAGTTAACACACTGAGGTTTCAGTGATGTGCAAGGATCCGCACCATGGCTACTGGTACCGCATATTGCATATACAGCAGAGGTCGCCTTACACGACGTGCTGGTGTGACCATAATGCTGACATTTAAAACAGCGGAGCGGACTCGGTATATAAGGACGGACAGGTAAGCAATAGAATGCTGCCTTCACGTCCTTGGGGAGCTGTGGCATGGCAAACGTCAAAATTAACGAACTCGTGGGTTGCAGTTCTCCACTCTTTCTTGTCTTAATTCGACGAACATTAACTACACCTTGGCTGGCAAGTGCATCCTTAATATCTTCTTCAGGGACATCTTGAAAGTCCCAACAAGATATTACGCCCTGACTATAATTTAGTTGACGATGCGGTTCAACTTGAACCTCGAATTGTCCTAGGGTCTTCATTCGCAAGAGATTAGTTGACTGCTTGTTAGTTAACGTCTCCACGAGCAAGGTGCCGTTGCGAAGCTTTTTAACATGTGCAAGTTCACCTGCAACGTAATTAAGTTGTTTTTGTATAACGAAAGGGGATAACCCCTTCAAACCACCTGGATTTTCTGTTTCATTCGTTACTTTAATCACAAGATATCGTGTAATAGACGGTACGATACTTGTCTGTTCCTCTACTTCAATTTTCTCTTCTTTGTCACTGCTTGATGCATTAGCTGTATGCGCCTTCTTACTAACATCAGTGACGTTCTCTTCGCTCTGTCTCTTCTGTCTCTTTCTTTCTTTCTGCGAAGGCGACTTGTTAGGATGTGGTGGAGCCATGATGAATGTTAGCCGTAAATGTCCACACTTCTCCGTCTTCGTTCTGAGGAGCCAACGAGGCTGCCGGGT
>JAGDQP010039039.1:0-17905 GCA_022664845.1 Lepisma saccharinum | reverse complement strand
TATAATTGGAGGAAATACGGTTTTTTGTTAGATAAGAACTTCAGATACTTTGAGAAAAACTGAGCTAAAAGTTGTGTAAATATAGGACGTAAAAGTTATTACTCATAGTTTATGTAGAGATTGGAAGTTCAGTTTTGTTCTCATATAGGCAAGGTTCTAATTAACCCAAACCTCCCAAAAAGTCGCTTTGATTCTCACCAATCAATAGCTTGTTGTTTAAACTTTTGCAGCTTAGTTAATACGGTTCTGACGCTGCAAAGTTCTACGTCTGCCAATATTTGTATGTTGCTCGTGTATCTGACGTGACTAGTGTTTATGCAGTCTGCTTTCGTTTGTACACATTTTAGACGTGCAATATGACTTGTTGCAGTATGCTACTAAACAGGAGAATCGTCGAAATGATGATCGTTTTCAGAATATATATGCGAGTCTGCAGAAATAGTCGAGCATCTCATTACCATATATAGAACTGAAAAGGTTTTCGTAGCGCGTGATAATAAGTTTCAGTTTTGAGAATTCGTTTCTTTGTTTAGCGTAACGCCTAAGTATTTTGTTTCCGTTTTGGGTGGAATCTATATTTTAGTGCTCAAGCTGCTGGAGGAAACATATTCTGCGCTTGATATACATAACAGCAGTGCTCTTTGCTGCATTCTCTTGAGAAAGCCAGCGACGGTCTCATTGCATGTATCTATAACGTACCGTAGTTGGAGGCGAGCTCTTACGGTATAAGAGGCTGTATCGTCTGCTGGAGTACAGTACTAGGAAGAATGTTTACGTTTACCAAAGTACTTGAAATTCTTCTACTTCTTAAAATTATAAACAAATTGAAAACCTAAAATAAGCAACGGCTCGGAAATACGCCACGTTCTCAAACTCTTTTTCCTCCTGGCCATACAAAAATATTAAAGAATGAAATGTTAATATATTTCATCCACTAAGGATATACTATCGATCTTTTTCACTAGCACTTTTTCTTATGGATAGGCACTGTAGTGACTTCGGGGAAGGGATGTTTAGATGTAAACGGATAGGTAGCTGGTATATGGGATGTTATCCTTTATTTTTCTTAATTAATTAAACCATTGACTCTGTAAGCTTTAGCTTATAAACATACAATGAGATTAGGACTCAGATGCTCACGTGATGGAAATGGATAGTGCTGTGTACAATACTAGAAAGGGTGTTTATTTATCTTTCCTAAAAATACTTCAACTTTTCTTGTTTTAAATTTTTAGGGAGTAAAAGAAGTAAAAAAGCTGAGAAGCAATGTCTCGTAAATACGCCATGCTCTCACACTCTTTTTCCTCATGCCCATTCGAAAATGTTGTGGAATGAAAAACGCGAATGACTGTTAGTCTCTTTCATCCACGTTGTGGTTATACTCACAGATGTTTTTTTTTTATAACTAGCCAAAACTAGTACCCACCCGAGGGTTACGCCCTCTATTGGGGATTAGGTTTGAGGGATTGTTTGGAAGCGAAATGTGAGGTGTTCTAGGATATATTCTTTATTTTCAAAATTTTATTTCTTTATCAACTTAAATTTAATTAGTTGTAGGACTTCGTAACCTTTGCGATTACAAACATTTTAGAGGTAAAGGGAGAGTGATTGTGAAGATGAAACGAAATGCGATTGACGCCACAAGCACATTAGGGACGTTAGTAGACACATGCAGTTATCTTCTCGCCCTGGGGCATCGATGCGAGACATTTGGAGCCCTGTTAATAACGTAAGTCTACTGTGCTCTAATTGATGGAATGATCAATGGCGGTGGAGTGTATATGAGAAAAAAGTCGGTAAGTTCGGTGTCAGAATGGTCTGGTGGGATCGTGTAATGATATATTGTAAACAGTAAGGAAAGGGGTTAGTGTACCTTGCGCAATCAACAGCTGTATCCATTGTATCGCTGAGCAGAGGATGATTAGTCTGAAGCCTATTTGTGAAGAACTTGACTCTGAGCGATTCTAAGTGTTGTAGGATATTTGGAAAAGTCATTCGCTCGTATGAGTCTTGTGTGGGACTGGGAAGCTTGATCCGATAGGCAATACGCAAAGCGTGACGTTCGAGTACTCTGAGTTTTTCATAGTAAAATGAATCGGCAGCTATCTAAGCAGTATGTCCATAGGTCAGTATGGCCCTAAACAAGACTTTGAATGTATTGATCATTGTATTTTCTCGCAGCCCCCACGTTGTACCAGTTAGTCTCCCAAGCAGGTTGAGGCTGTTATATAATTTAGTGGTGATGCATCGCAGATTGGGGCTTCCAGGTAAGGTGTTTGTCAAAGATTAATCCAAGGTATTTAACGCTATTCGATGTGTGCAGTGCTGAACTGTCGACTTGTATATTCAGAAGATTCGGGTTGCTTTGAACTTCGAGCGTTTTTCACGACGTAAGAAGACTATGGTTTGTGTTCGGTTGAGCTTTAATCTCCAGATATTGCACCAATGAATGAAATTGTGTATGGCATTATGCATTGACTTATTGATTTGAGACAAAGTATTTCCTAGTACTTTTTCTTATGGATAGCCACTGTACTGACTCTTCGGGAAAGGGATGTTTAGATGTAAACGGATAGGTAGCTGGTATATGGGATGTTATTTTTCTTAATTAATTAAACCATTTACTCTGTAAGCTTTAGCGTATAATTATACAGGGTAAGTCAAAATGATGGACCCGATTTCATAAATTTATTTTGTGAAATATAATGAACATATCTTAATGTGAGCTACGCGCAAGGAAAGGCAAAAGTTCAAAGTTTAGTTGAGTTTAGTTTATGTCCCGCGTGGTTGCATTGTCTACCGCTACGCGGCGCTGGAAGCAGTTAACGAAAATGGCGCTGACTGGAGAGCAGAAATCGTTCTGTGTGCTGGATTACCATGTAAACAACTCTGTGATGAGTGTTCAACGGCATTTCCGTACCAAGTATGGCAGAGACCCACCTACTGGAAAAAACATTCGTACGTGGTATGAAAAATTCAGAGATACGGGCTGCATCTGTAAGCGAAAATCGACTGGCCGTCCTTCAGCTGAGGAAGAGACAGTGGAACGTGTTCGCGCCAGTTTTGTGCGGAGTCCACAGAAGTCTACCTACCGGGCAGCAAGGGAACTTGAAATGCCACAGAAAACTGTATGGCGAATTCTGCGGAAACGTTTACAAATGAAATCTTATCGCTTGCAACAGCTACAAGCCTTAAGAGACACTGATTATGCTGCTCGAGCGTCTTTCTGTGCTGATTTTCTCACGTTAATGGAAGAGGATGGGTTCGCCGAAAGATTACGTTACAGTGATGAAGCGGTGTTTCACCTTTCTGGGAATGTGAATAGACACAACGTAAGGATCTGGGGAACTGATAATCCCCACGCAGTTGTGGAACACCAACGCGATTCACCCAAGGTGAATGTGTTTTGTGCCATTTCCCCTGAAAAGATTTATGGGCCCTTTTTCTACCTTGAACCTACTGTGACAGGACATGTTTTTCTTGATGTGCTGCAACAATGGCTCCTTCCACAGTTCGAAGAGGATAGTGCAGATTTCATTCTTCAATTGGATGGTGCCCCTCCGCATTACCATGGCAGCGTTCGGGATCATCTCAATGAGGCATTGCCTCAGCGCTGGATAGGCCGTGCATCTCAGGAGTATCGAATTCTCATTCGTTGGCCACCTCGTTCCCCCGATCTGACCCCGTGTGATTTCTTTTTGTGGGGTTTCATAAAGAATCGTGTTTACGTACCACCACTTCCAACAACATTGGGTGACCTTCGCGCCCGCATCACAGCAGCCATTGCAGATATTGACCATGACACACTACACAAGGTTTGGCAGGAGATAGACTATCGGCTTGATGTGTGTCGTGTTACGCGAGGTGCTCACATAGAGCACTTGTGATGTGACTGAAAAAAACTTTGAGAGTTACCCTTCTTACCACATGTATTACATTCAGATATGTTAATTATATTTCACAAAATAAATTTATGAAATCGGGTACATCATTTTGACTTACCCTGTACAATGAGATTACGACTCAGATGCTAATGTGATGGAAAAGGATGGTGCTGTGTACAGCACTAGAAAGGGTGTTTATTTACTTCTCCTAAAAATACTTCTACTATGTGTGTTCTTAATTTTTAGGGCGTAGAAGAAGTAAAAAAGCTGAGAAGCAATGGCTCATCAATACCCCATGCCCACTCAAAAATGTTTGTGGAATGAAAAACGCGGATGACTGTTAGCCTCTTTCATCCACTAATAGCCTATACTCACAGAAACCAAGTTTCTCAGGAAGTGAGAAATTTCTGAAAATGATTTTATAAGTGCTTGTTTAAACAACAAAAGTCTCCTTTGCTCACTAACATGATATGCTTATTGTAAGCGCTTGCGTTAAACTTTTATTTAACAAAATTGAACAAATAAAAATACGTTTCAATAAACATGCGTATTCTTTCAGATTGTTTCAAATATTGTGTAGCTGCTTATGCTGCCATCTCTTAGGTAAATAAGAAACGTGCGCAAGATTATGTTTTAGGCTTTTCTCACAACACTTAAAAGTTTAGCACATGTTAACAGGAAGAAGTAGCATTTCATAGAAAAAACAAGGAATGATAAACGTATTCATGAGTAGCTTTTTTATGTAAAAAAGGAAATCGATAAAAAGAAATACACATATTAGCACTTCCATGAACATATCAAATTATCATATCAACAAATACACATCTAAATAATTTTATTAAGTAATTTGTAACAAGTAATTATTTCGTTTATAATTTATATGCATTCACATCTTTGAAAATAATGTTTTACGTAAATAAAATTGAGATCGCAAATACACGATAATAATGCACACACGCACAGCCGCACAACGAATCAATTCTTCTGTATCAAAGATTCTACAAACCATAGTAAATGTAAAAAATACAATTATTGTAAATGCAATTTTCTTGTTCACGAAGAAAATGTAAAAAAAAAAAAATAGGTGTAATTATTTATAAGATTTTAAAATGGTCTTCACACATCCAATACACTGCTAAAATTTTACGAAAACTATCATTCAAATTTGTTCAACTTAAAAATATTGTTAGTATGAAAATTTCACGTATGACATATTATGCTCTTGTGCAAAGTATATTTCAGTATAGCATTCTGATTTGGAGTTCTGCTTATCCCCCTCACTTGAACCGATTGATCGTTCAGCAAAATCACATCATACGAATATGCTTGAAGAAAGATTTAGATAATAGAGTAGAAGTGATGTATAAAGATTTTTCAGTGTTACCTCTTTCAAAGCTATATTCAGTGACGGCGTAAGGCAAGCCTGGACCCGGGCTAAGTGAACTTAATTGAGGCCCCTTCACGAACACAATCGTGAGTTCAGACTGCTACTATTGGCTCTAATATCCTAAATCTCCGTTATTACGAGCCTCGCGGGAAACTGGGGGGCTCGCGGGGGACTCGCTAACCAACACGGAGAACTTCTCGTTCACTGGCTGTAACCTATGCATGATAATTAATATTGAGATTGGGGAGAGATATGCTTTTCAACCATACGATTACAGCCAAGCGCACAAGTAAGAGTCCTGAGATGGCATAGTTATTGCGTCACCAACCACCATCGAGGTGTCTACTGATTTAACGAATGGATATTCTCTTGTCACCGATCGGTGCACGGTGAGACGAAAACCCCCAAAACACGGCGAAATTAATACCGTCTGAATGCTGAGGAAGTGTTAATTGGATCTTGGTTAGGGTCCTATTGGTGTGCTATCTGCTTCACTTTCAAGTATCAGGTTATCCCATAAGTAATGTCGTATATGCTATGACCGCTGCAATGAAGTCTGAGGAGCGAATAGTGAAGTAGACGCCGCGTGCCATAGCTGAGTCATCTAGGGCACTTGATGCAGCAGTGTGTAGAAGATCGGCCTACTCCATGTTTTGCAAGTGTGGAGTTCTACTTACACATTCGCGAACACCATCCTTGTAACACAGTCCAGCAACTGCTGTGATAGTTGGTTCTCCGGCGTACGATCGTACGGTACAAACGATCTTGCGTCCCTCTACCAACTTTAAAAACACTAGAGGCCCTCACAGATGGTAGAGACCTTGACGAGGTTGTGAGGCTTTCAACCAACTTCTACCTGTACCACAAATACCAAAAACTTACCACATTGGATACAAATTACTTCAGGTTGAACCTGCATTACTACATAGTTTAAGTGAACCATATTGCAGTCGTCACTCCATACGTGCTCTATAGTCCATTAATGGTAAGTAATATAAAATAGTAATATCTAGGATTACGGAATTTGTAATATCTAAATATCAATAATGAGAAAATTTAAAATTGTTACATTGGAAGATGTTCCAATATTATCGAACTTTGATTTCCAGCTATTCTTTTTTGAGATGATTGATAGTTACATTCCCAGAAATCCTGTGATATAAAGATATTAAATTCTCCACCACATTAGATCTGATAGATTATAAAGCTCATTTTTACATGAACGATATAGATATAGTGTTTGATATCTATACATTCGATATATCGGTCTCTCCTTGTTCCACCACCAATATAGATGTTTCATATCGACATTCAATAATGACTTAACCGCAAGGGTGCCATATGTTTTATACAGAAATTTCAATTTAATACTAGGAATTAAATATATCTACTGGTATAGTTGTCTACAAAATATGAAACTAGTTTTGGTACGTATCATATTTACTGACCCATGATCTAATGTGCTGATCACATTAACAAAAGGGAAAAACATATAAATATCAGAACGTGTAACAAGGTTCATACAGCACAATATCCTAAGGTATATCAAATTTAAAAGAGAGAGAGAGGGGGAAATAAATAATTGTGTTGTTTGTTAAGTTTGACTTTGAGGGAGAGGAAACAAACAGACAACCTACCTCTTTCTCTCTCTCTCTCTCTCTCTCTCTCTCTGTGTGTGTGTGTGTGTGTGTTTGTGTGTGTGCGCGCCTTTCTCCATCTTTGCCTCTATCTGATATTGTACATTTGAAGTCAAAATTTTAAATTAAAAGTGTTATGAAGCGAGACTAATGAACAGATTGTTCTGTAATATTTATGTTTCTTTATAAGCTGATCATTTCTAAAAATACAAAAATAGTGTTGTCAAATGTTATCTATCTAGTTTTTTTTAGACATTTTTGTTTTGTTTCTATTAATACACAGATTAGTCAAGATTATGACAAGCTTACTTTTTCACTTGATTTTCGCTTGTGTAGTTTGAATTGATGGATTAAACATGATTCAAATTTGAAATTAACTATGCTAAGTTCACTTGATATAGCAAGCTTGTCAAATACCAACATAATTACAAAGTTTTGAAATACACCCTTGGTTGGTTTGAGAGATTGCACCTGTCATTTCTATGCACGTGCTCACAGGTTCAAGTTTTACAGAGGGTAGACTGAATCAGGTGACTCGAAGCCTGCTTTACTATAAAGCTGTAGGACCCATCCCTAGAAGCTCTTTGACTAGTTTAGTACGTTCAAAGCTATTCAATCAAACATACTTTTGAAGACATGGACTGTAAAGATGACAGAAACCACTCCACATGAAATTCCTTGTAAAAGAAAGAAAGAAAGAGAGAGAGAGAGAGAGAGAGAGAGAGAGAGAGAGAGAGAAAGAGAGAATTTAACTAAGCTTTCCTGTATACCCCTTTCAAACAGGCATAATTATTAAATGGTAATAAAATGTAATGTTTGCTTTTATTCTTTCCATCAGTGTAAATCCATTACAAGAATTGAAACAGGTTGAAGACAGCCTCCAAGTGGAAGAATAAAAAATACCTAACCCTTTACTCGTTCAAGACAATGTATTTGACGTTTAACATTTAAAGCTCAAAAACTTCTTGGTCTGACATTGTCTCGTGAACGTAATAAGTAATTATTTCGGAGTTTATTTCGGCTCCTAGAAGGCTATAAAGCAAATCCTCTTAAAGAGGAAAACAAGAAAGACATTGGTCTTAAAAATGCATGTTAGGCGACTACAGCGCCTCCTTTGTTTCCTCGTTTCTCCATTTAAAAACAGCTTGTAACATCTCTCAGGGCTTCTAGATGAATAATATACTTCTTTTGCTTAGTTTCGAGGGTTTGCTGGTCATCGATGGAGGAAAATGTGGAACGGAAGCATCAAACCTGCAGGCTATACACCATGCCACAGTTCCACCCAGTTACGTGTCCTGGGTGCTATCGGTAGATAGGGGTATTCCAGCAGGAGGCCTGGTAGACTAAACGTAGAGAAAAAAAGTAGGAGTACATAAGGGAACTATCTTTTACTTTGTAGTCATGGAGTTCTATTGAACTGCAAGAAGCAGTACCATAAATTAAAAGTTAATTCGAATAACCACAGGGAGTTTTTTTTTAATTCTAGCTTCTCTATCAGAAGGTAAGTGATTTGGAGGAATGATAGGAAGATGAGGAATTGATGTTGATCTAGGAGAAGTATTACTAAATTATTATTTATTGCTTTATTTTATTTCATTAATCCATATTCTTTATCATAATTCTTATCTTTGGATCATTGTGATCTTTTTAGATCACAATCATTTGGTTCGGAAGTTTGATCAGATACAGTGCATAAAGACGCCACAATCACTCGGGAAATATTAGTTTGACAGATACTGATTATCATCTCTCCCCGGGGCTTCTCGAGGCATTAATGTAGACATGGAAAGCCCTGTTAGAACAATAGGTCTACTTTCCAACGAAATATGGTGCTATGAAAGCTAGGGGAGGGTCGAGACGGAAGGTGTAAGTCAAAGGTACATGAGGATCATTAGGAGGTAAGGTAGAATGATCAATAGTGAAAAGAAGGGAGAGAGGAGTGTGAGAAATTGGCGTTGCTATGTCATAAGTATCATCCATTTTTATGGTGTCCATCAATAATGGGCGTAGGCAGAAGCACATGTATTTCTGTCGAAGGTGTTCTAAGTGAAAGCGAATGTGTGGAAAATCCTTGCTTTGGTATAATTCGTGGGTTGGTCTCGGTAGTTTTATTCGGTATGCTATACGAAGTGCATGTCTCTCTATGACCTTAAGTTTCTCGTAATAAAATACTGATGCACCTATCCAAAACCAGTCGGAGGAAGACTTTGTATGTGTTTATGACTGTGGATGGACGAAGACCTCCATGAAGTGCCCGTTAATCTACGTAGTAAGTTTAGTCAGTTGTATGGTTTTGATGTGACGCACTGGAGATGAGATTTCCATATGGCACAGAGATTTCTTTTTACCTAGTCGCAGCTAGGGCCCACCAGAGGGCTGAACCTTCTATTTAGGGAAAGGATTTTAGGTTACTGGGAGATATGTATTTGTAAGGTTGTTGGGTAAAGAGGTGTTTAGGTATTGCAATATTTTATTTATTTATTCTTATCATAATTTATCATTGAGGTAGAATTATTTATTTATGATTGAGAGATGAATATGGGGTGCGTTACACGTCACAACACTTCAGTACACTTAGAGACGGGTCATAGTTTTCTTCTTGTCCAGAGGCGGCTCTGGACAAAATGATAGACAGGCCCTGTTAGTACATTTATGATCACTGTGCAACGTATGAAGGTGCAAGATAATGAGGCATATCTGGTATGCTGTGTGCTGAAGCAAGCGCAAAGTCTGGATGGTTTGGTGTGATTTTATATTGGTATAAAGTGAAAAGCAGGGAGAGGGGTGTATGTGTATGTTGTTCAGGTGGATGATGTATTTCATGAGAATGTAGTATATCATGGAAGAGAAGATGGTTTATTTCGAGACGTTTGTGAATGTATTTGATTCGCAAATCTTCTAAATGCAATAGGAGGTGAGATAAAGTTATGCGGTCATATAAGTCTTCAGTCGGACTGGGGAGTTTCACTCTGTAAGCAATGCGTAGTGCATGTCGTTCCAGTATTTGAAGTTTCTTGTAAAAGCTTTGGTTGGCCGCAATCCAGGCTGTGAATACATAAGTAAGGACAGGTCGGAGGAATGCTTTATATTTATTAATTACAGTGTGTGGTTTAAGACCAAAAGTGGTGCCTGTTAGTCGTTTGAGCAAATTTAGTGTATTGTAGGCTTTACTAATGACCTCTTCGAGATGAGGGCGCCATGTTAATAGAAGATCGGGTGAGTCCTAAGTAATTACAGAGAAAAACCCAATGGTACAATATACCATTACAGAAAACATAATTTACAGCGATTAAGTTCCTATAATTAATATTAAAATTATAAATATAAATTCAATTGTTGTTGGACTTTATGATTGACATTAATTTAAATGTTAAATCATTTTGATAAAGAAATAAGTTCATTAAAACAAATACAATTAATATTTATTCATTTCACTACTTCATCAAAAACTGTATTGCTATCTATTGAGCACAAAATCAAAGTATTTTTCCATGCATAATAGTAATAATACAACATATTATTTATTAATAATCGTATTTAAATCATTAAATCAACAATAAAATATAGTTAATTAATAAAATTAAAAATAACTAATATTTTAAAAGATAATAATGGTATATGAGTTATGTAACAAGGAAGGGGACATTTCATATTTTACAGGGTAGCCCTGGGCTGCTATTTCAATCAGAAGGGAGTATTATCTATCAGACGAAAAAACAGGTCAAAACCGTCATGAGATTCCCCTTTTAATGGTACTTCATCCGATAGATTGTAGACTGATTTTCTTTTGGAAATCGTGATCGAATTAGCCCCGAACTACCCAATTTGATAACAATAACAAAACGAATAACAATACAGGGATGAATTCTATCCTCGGCGTATTCAGACTAGCCTTAGTACCAGGGTACATTCCATCATTTTCCTGGTGCGACCAAGGAAAATCAACGAAAACTTCTGACAGAGTTCAGCCACTTCTGCGTGGTCGCTCGGCGAATCTCAAGACCTTCCAAATGTGAAGTCAACGCTTTAGCAATTAAGCAACGTCCGCTTGAAAGAAAGAAGGTCTATATGGAAAAGTACTTTAATCGGAACTCTAACCGAGATCTTCCAGTAGGCTACCGGGGGTTCCATCACTAATCTACTACAACTATGTTTGATTCCTGTGTATACGGAATACCATCAATTGGTCACTACTGATGGGGATCTAAATAGTAGAAAACGCGAAGAGTAATTGGGAGATCCGAGTTTGAATGCCTGTCATGAGATTGATGTATTTTTGAAGTTATCATTCGTAAGATCTTTGTGTAAAGAATCAAAAAACAATATTGTTAAGACAGTATTCGGATCAAATAAAAAATCGAATATTGGATTTACTACATTGACCTCGGCGAAACTGATAATGATGGGTGTTTGGCTCGAATGCATGTCCTGACCCGAAGGTCTCTGAGCAAGGTGATCACCGATGGTGGTTTGCTATTGTCTTTCATCGGATTAAGATGAAATCCTAAGGACTGGACCTACAGTTTAGCCTAGGCTCCGAATCACTTGTGTCCCCACCGGGAATCGAACGCGAGACCTCATTGATAACAATGAAGTGAGCGTTGCCACTTACCCACACAGTACACTCGATGAAATTAAGCTGGTTAAATTCGGATAATTAATTATCGGGACACGAGATTCTTACATGCCTCCTCTTGTGGTACAAGTACGAAGTAAACCTGTCAAATTGTTGTTGAATCATATGGAGAATCTAAATATTACGAGAGGGATATTACGATAGGTCAGATAAGGTAAAATAACAAATACTTGTTTTGATATTATGGTCACTTACGGTCCAGGTCCCGCTGGTTGAATTCGGACACTCATGTAAACTAACGCAATACATAAACATATACATGTACAGTCTCGGAAAAAGATAAAGCGGGCAGACAGCACGTGAATCACCGTTCCACACGAAAAACTCCCGACCCCCAACGATGTATTAATTTAGCTGACGAGAGGAACACACTCACCCTCTAATTAAAAAAAAAACAGAATGCAATGTTCATGTTTCGATTCACTATATTTTAAATTTTTTTACAAGCTAGTCCCTGATGGGGGCTAGCACCTGTTGAGAGGGTTACGCCCTCTTTGCAGGTAGGTATTGTTAAGGGGAAATCTGAAAATTTTGGAAAGGGTAGGTGGGCTATGAGGTTCTAGAGAACTTTGGTATCCTTTATTTATCCAAACTTTATCATGGACATTATAAGCTTTTGCTCATAATCATTAATCTTGGTTCATACATAATTTCAAATCGGTGACAATGCGATGGGTGATGAACATGAAGTGCTAGAGACGTCACAACACATTACATAGAAGACAGGCGATTTATTTTCTTCTTGCTTAGGGGCGACTCTAAGCATAATGGGAGACAGATGAGCCCTACATTAAACATTGATGGATACTTTGTGGAAGATGGATATGAGAGGTGAATGAATTACATGAGTGATGAAAGGTAATGTGCAACGGGTTTACTCAGGATTGAGAGGAGGTGAGACTGTAAAGTAGACATAAGGTCCGGAATATGTTGCTTGAAATTGGACTTTGAATATTTCGGAGGCTGCATGTTGAACTTTGTTGAGGATAGTTTCTCTGCCAAAAGGATAGATGTTTTGGAATGTTAAGGTGAAGAAGGTGAGAAGCTGTTCAATAGTGATGGGTGGGAAGACGGAAGTATTGGGAAGTGGAGATGGCTGTTCGGGAAGTCGAAGCGGAACGGTGAAGGCAGGGGTTTCTGGATTAGCATTTGGGCGGTTTTTGCATTTATAGGAGAAAGTAGGGTGAGGTTCGCTGCATTAGTTGCATTTAGGTGGTAGTTGGTGATTAGTGCAAGCTTTAGTTGGATGAGAGTCAGAAGAGTACCCACAGACAGCTTGGTTGGGACAGTGTTTGGTTTCATGATCGTTGTATTTTTGACACCGTTCACAGCGGAGTGGGATTGGAGGTGAAGATCAAGATGGTTCTACTCGATATCGTCTTTTGTAGATGAAAGCTTCGTAAGTGAGAAGGTCATCAATGGTTGCTTGATCTGTTGTTAATACGCGGATCATATAGCTAGGTTCTCCTTGTTGGGTTTTGATTCGAATACATTTAGCTATGTTATGTCCTTCGGCTGTTAGTTCTGTTTCTGCTTCTGTGTCAGTGATTTGAGGATCTACGCCTCTGATAACTACGGACAGCATAAGTTGTCGACGTGGTGGAGGCTGCAAAAGGGATGGTTTTTGAAGCGAGTGAAGTGAGCTTTGCTTGTTTGCCGAAGATCTCAAAGCTGTATTTGTTTCGTATTGTAGAGGCGAGGTTGCTGTCAGAATATTTGATCATAATTCCGTTTCTTGTAGGTATGAGTTGAGAGATGGAGTCACGAGGGACATATTTCAACAGTTGGTGTAATAGTAGCTTTGGTGTTTGGAAACGTGGATCGAAATCTGTTAGTAAGAATGATGACAACGGAGCTTGGTTTGTTGGATGCTGTTCAGAATCAGATAAGTGCATTGGATCATCGGAGTTACTTAGAGTATGAATCTTTTTAGATGGTGGTGATTTAGAGCTTCCAGATTGGTGTGGATTTGATGAATGAGAGTTTGTACCAGAAAGTTGATCAGTGCTTCGGCTGTGCTTTGATGATTTGCCTAGTGTGAACTTAGCAGTGGTTGAAGATGCCCTGCGCTGTACCACTTGAGGTAAAATGTGCTTTCCAGGTTTAGGCATGATGATGAGAAAATTATGATCAGTCTATGTGCAATGACTGCTAAAATGGATATCGCAAATTAACTCGCACCCTCCGACACTGAGCAGTGCCATCAATCCTATTGTGACTATATGCGTACTGCTTCTCACTAGTGCGTTCGCAACACCAGATCATCGGAAGCAATTACCCACAGATAGGCTAGGTTTGAATTCTGTCGATTCACTATTTTATTCTAAGTTTATAATAAATAGCTTGTCCTTAATTTGACTGGAAAAGTTTAGCATTGTGTATAATACTTCCAAGAAGATAATAAATTTGCCTTTTAGATTGCATTTTCCAAACAGAATCTTTTACTGCATATCTACTAACAACCAGGATAAATAGAATATTGAGACTGTAAACCGCATTAGAAAAAGAATGTTGTGTAGTTGGTGCTGTCCTCTGTGGAGCATTTGTTTGTTAATTGTTAAATATGAGCTGGCCTGTTCTACACTATTATTTCTGTTATGTACGGTGACCATATTTGCTGTCAAAATACTAGACCTGGGAGCCGCCGTAGCTCAATAGTAGAACGTTGGTGTGGCATTCGTGAGGTCCTGGGTTCGATCCCACTGGTCGACCATCTTGACCACCCAGAGGTTTTCCTCAGTCACACCAGCAAATGTTAACCCACGCAGACAGAGAACTACACACAGGTGTCCAAACCGTGACGTTATTGAAGGCGAGTCAGCAGTTGAACATCAGCGCGCGTAACGTTAAGGGCCTACCTAATAATATTTTAGCTATCTTGAATGCACTGATTAAACTAACAAAATAAATAAAGCTCATAATATTCCCCAACTTCTGCAACAAATTCATTATTTTTCAACTTGGAAAAGCACATTCTTTAAAGTGTCTATCAGCGCTGAGAAAAGCTTACTAATATACGTATATGTCTCTGACTCACAATACGTTTATGATGAAATACCGGCTTTCCGAAATCAATAAAACATATTCAAGGAAGTGGAAAAATTCAAACAGATAGCGTATACATTTTGTTAAAAACCAGCAATTTATACACGTATTTTATTAAAAATCACAAATGCCATTACGTTTTTATAATCTACATACAAATTTGTAATGTGATTTGACATGTTTATTTTTGAATACAAAACCCACTATAATATTCATATTAACATAATTTAATTAACATTTCTCCCCTTTTTATTAAAATAAACTGAGTCAAATTTTGGAATTTTGCAGTAAATTCCAAAACTTTTGAGTTTTTGAATGACTATATTTGATTATAAAAAATATGTAACATATTTTCATTGAACTCATAACAGAACCAGAGAAGTGACACTTCGTTTTATAGAATACAGTTTAAGTGGAAACGTTTCCTTTCTTTCCTGAAAAGCTTTATTTTCTGATTAGTATTTTTTTTTCATATTGAAGGATACAATTTCATTATTGTTTCTCAATGTATCGTTTTTCGTCATTGATTTAAGAAGATTGTTCAAACTTAATTCTATCAATTGGCTTACAACGTATAACAATTGTATGTTTATTAGTATTGTACGATGCTTTAAGAATCTAAAATAGTAAATACTCACGAAAAGATGACTATATAATCATTACTTGAAGAAAGACAATTAAAATTGTTTCTACATTTTTGTAGGAAATATCAACATGCACGGCAGTGCATGAGCCAAGTTCTTCACGTCAGAAAACGTTAGTACTGCTAGAAGCATGTTATACAGGAACAGTTTATGGCAAAATCGACGATTTGGGGGCCCCGTAAGAAAAAAGATGTTAAATATAGGAATATGAGCTTTTGCCGTTAAGGAGATATGGTAAATATGTGCAGATGTACAAAATTTCATATTCGTATCTCAAACTATGTTCTAGTTGTGGACCCCTGAAATTGCACATTTTAGGCTAACTGACACACTCACTCACTCACTGACTGACTGACTCACTCACTCATCCTATTGTTTAGGGTATTTGGAGTAAGCTAGGAACATGAAATTTGGTATGAAGGTAGAGGATGATAAGTAGATAAAGGAAAAATTCCGACATTTTGGAAAGGTCGCCATCTTGGATTCAACATGGCCGCCATACCTAAAATTTCAAAGAATACACAGCCTGAACGACTAAAGATAGAACAGTGAAATTTGGTATGAAACTACATCATTGATAGCAAATTAAGAAAACTTTTTTTAAAATTTGAAAATGCAGCCCATGAACCAAAGTGTCATTTTACCTGACGTTGTTTATCAGGATTCTGAACGACGAAGGTGGCTTTTTGATGACATTCTGAACGAAAATGAATGCTATTTGCGGTATTTTTATTGCCTCGCAGGAAATAAAAAAAATGCAGATATTGGTCAGATCACACTGTCGGATGCAGTTGAAAAAAAATCCCAGCAGAAGTTGCGAGGATATAATGAAGAATGAACATGATTCCCGCGTCGTTGAGAACAATAACAATGAGGTCTTGGATATATACTAATGTGAACCCGGCTTGAGTGTTGTCAGGTGGAGGGAAATTTCCCACAAAACGGGATTTTTTTCAGTATTTTGAGGGAAATTTTGCGGCGGTAACCTGACAACACTGCCCGGCTTCAGACACGTAGCAGACGATTACATTGAACTCGCGGCTACAAACATAATCTAGTTAATGATGAAGGTGAAGAGGGGAGGGAAAGAGAGTGATAAGAGTGGCAGAATTACTGTGAGCCACAGCAAGGCCTACAATATTGTAATGCGTTGCTAGAGAACATGGGTAAACGATATTTCGACTAAATTGACATTTTGAGGGCGAACATAATACGTAGTGTATTAAGGGAAAGTTTAAATTAATTTTAAAACAAACACACACACATAACATAGTATATTTCGCAGCTATAGACTGTTTGTCCTTTATTGTGTGGTGACAATACATCTGCCAAAATTTGTATTAATCGTGATTGCCGAATAATCGGAAGTTCGCTGTATTTGGATATCAGTTGGGGTGATGTATTTAATGAGTGAAATATACTTACGCTTAATTATAAAAAGACGAAGGTTGATGTAAACATAGCCTTATTGTTTATATTCTTTTAGCGCAGTGTACCATAATATTGAAGCTCATTTTAAGGTTATAGCTAATATTTTATACGGTTAGAAACATGGGCGGAGATATGATGGGCATTGCCCCGGAATAGCTTCCCCCAGGGTCTCTCTCCTAAATCGCTTATGGTTACAAACCAGGTCTCCTCTGGATTTCAAAGCTTTAACTAATGTTATATTTTATTTTAAGGTATCATTTACACAAGTAACAACAATATTGGCGTGACACCAAAATATTTCTATTGTTATGGAACCCAAGGGCATAGGCTGTAATCTTTGGTCTTTACGTAGGACTTCAACAAAAGTAGCTGATTATAATATACTGTACGTTAATCCAGTAAATGACTACTTATTAGAATATTTATATTGACAAACATTCTTTTAGCATGGTCAATGATCACAAGGGTTAAGATAAAAACAGTCTTTTTTACTTGGTGTTGAATAATTGTACATCGGGCTTCCATGAATTATATACGATTGTGTAATACCCTAAACTAGCAAAAACTTGCAAATGAACTCAATCCAACTTGTTTTTATCATCTCTCGAAAGAATATGTTTCCAATCCAATGTTCATTTCATTAGTTGAGAATAGAAAGAGCTGGTCGATACTGTCCCTATACTCTACCTATCGCGTTCCTGCCTGAAGTTTTTCCTTGCTAGTCGATGATTGACTAACACCAGTCACAGGGGTACCCCATTTATTTCGGGAAGAGGGTTTAGGATAAGCGGGACATTCTGGAAGGTAAGATGGTCTAGGAGATGTTTCATTAATTTTACTTTATTGGACTTTATTTTATTAATCTTCAATTTAAATGTTGACCCTATAGCCATGCTTATAGTCATTGTAGTGGGTATTGGATCAGCGATGATGAGGTGAAAGAGATGAGCATGATGTGAACTACAACGACACAAATGATGGTCTTCTTGGCCAGGGGCTACTCTGGGCTAATGTAAGACAGGCGAGGCCCTGGCAATACATTGAAGATTACTGTGCGATAATATAGATGCTTAATGGTATGATAAATGAACAAATATCTGTATAAAGTCAAACTGCTTTCTCAAGAGGGTTTTGTATGGACAAGAATATACTGGCCAGAGTAGATTGCTAGACTATTAGGATAATGCGAGCAGGAAATTCAAGGTGGTTCAGTACTTTATGGCGTTGAAAGGGATACAGGT
>JAGDQP010039037.1:0-17905 GCA_022664845.1 Lepisma saccharinum | reverse complement strand
AATGATCGATTTGCATCAAGCTTTGCGTGAAAATCGACCAGAATATGACCAAAGACAACATAAAGTGATTGTGCTTCACGATAATGCACCCTCCCACGCAGCAAAACCGGTCAAGGGAACGATTGCGACGTTTGGCTGGGAAATCCTTCCGCATGCGGCTTACTCGCCAGACTTGATGCCTTCCGATTTTCACTTATTTGCATTCATGGGACACGCACTTGCTGACCAGCGCTTCACATCTTACGAAAATGCCATTATGACTGGTTTGCAGCACAAGAGGCACAGTTTTTTTTTGGTCTGGCATCCACACATTGCCGGAACAATGGCAGAAATGTATCGCTAGCGATGGCCAATACTTCGAATAATATAGTTCTTAGCATTGTCATCCAATCACTGTGTCTTTTCTGTACATAAATTCCGGTTTCATATTTACGCACCTGGTATGAAGAAAGGAGGAGCTTCCAAAGGAAGTTCCAGTTTGTGAAAAAGGCGATAAATCGGACTAATAATTACAGCATAATCTCTTTACTCCGAACATGTTACAAAAGTATTGAGTAATACCCTACTAACACTCCTATGCATACATGTGGATAATATAATTGGAGATTACCAATATGGATTAAGAAGTAAATCTACGTTGGACCAGATTTTATAAAACAGGAAAACGAGAATTTGACTCAAGTATTGTCACCGTACCAAACTCGGACAAGGTCAAGTGACATCAAGTCTAGGAGGACTTCGAATGCAACGAAATACAAACCAGGCATGTAAAGGTTCTTCACTCCAATAATTGCGTAGAATTAACAGAAACGTTGTTGTGATTTAGACTTTTTTCATTTTTATGCACTGTTTCATCCACTATTCGTGTTCCTTTCTTCGAGATCTTGCAGATAACTTAATTATTGTGTTAACATTTGAAGGATCTATACACCTGCTAAATAGATCTAGAAGTTTTCTTCATATCAATTAAAATTAGTAGATATCTCAACATAAAAGGAGTGCGTTTACATTGAACACCAACATACATGAACTTGATCAGGTGAGGACTAAGGACTGCTCTACTGTGTGCACAGAAGTTGATGATGCTGTTGAATAATTACAGAGGACTCGACTGGTATATATTGAGATCTAGGTTCAATCTTCAATGATTTTGGGGGGCAATTTCTCGAACCATTTTTGAGCTGTTTTCAATCCTTTTTCCCTTAAGGTATTGTTTTAGTGAGAATAGGTGTAGAAGAAATCAGCTTATTTATTGAAATCAATTGGTTTTAATAAATTATTTTCATGGAAATGCTCTTCTGTTTCTTGCAGACAGTATGGGTTCTTTTTTAGATTGACTGTAACATTATGTTTAATTAATTGTTGAAAACAAGAGAAGAGTAGAAACAAGTGCTCATCTAGTGCTCATATTGCATACTATCCGAAGTTTCTAGCAAATCGTGTTTTAGAGGTGAACCATTGGCACCAATACATTACCTGGTTGCTATCCTCCTTAGAGTTCCTGGCACATTGGACACTATTTCAGGACCAAGAACGAACAGAAAAACATTCTATACCAACCGATTCGGAGTAAAATTGAATTTTCTTAAATGATCCTTGATAAGATGGAGTATCTTGATAAATTAAGAACATCTCTCTTGCTGTTTGTGAGAACCAATTCATTTTCATCTAACTTGTAGTAGAAAATAGATACGCATTTCGAAACCAACGTTCACTTTATCATGCTCGTAAAATAATCTGCACATTACTTGAAGGTTCTTAGTGTCTAGTAGAGTAAAAATGGAACGTAAACAACAAAACCGTGCAGTAAAAACAATGATAATAACGATTGATGTCGTATAGAAGACACTTCCAAGACGTTTACAACTTTATCTTAAGACTTAGACTCATTCTTTTCATGAAGAAATGTCTCAAGGAACACAGAAGATGTCTTACTCCATTTTTCGGATATAGGTCTTTCTATATATAATACATTCAATATGGCGTAGCATATTTTTCTGCTTGGATCACGAAGCGATGTTGCCACGACTCTTGAAAACTCCCAAGGGTCAGATCTTAGCGATGAAAGCTTTAAGTCGTAAACCGACCATCTTCCAAGTATCCCTTGGGCCTAAAGAATGATGACGTACAAAAGAAGAGGAAATTGTGGGTAAGGAGACTTCATAGCAGAAGTAAAAGTGAGAGAGTCCTGTACCCGCTCTGCCTGTTAGTTTCACATCTTCTCTCTCACTTTCTCTTTTGTCTCTTATCTTGCTACGGGGATGTAAAAAAGGAGCCGAAGAAATCAGTGTTAGAGTTGCCTCAAAAAAGTGGCAACATGGGATCCATTAATTACAGAAAGAGAGAGATGGAGTGGGAAGAAAAACCTCAGTCTACGTTAACGACCTCTTTTATTCATCCCCCTTACCATCTACTTTTTTCCCCACTATGTTCTCTTTTTCAAGGGGGTGGTTTATCCCCTCAAAATATGGTTGTCCAAGTAGAAAGCTTGAGTACTTGTTTCCTAAGGGGACTAATAATATTACAGTTCTGCAAGATTTGGCTTTCTTTCTAACGGTCTCTCTATTAGTAAATCTTTTGATGTTTTTTTTGTTGAAAAAGTATTTTCTCATTGTTGAAGTATTTAAAGTTACGCCGCCGCATACCGGCAACCAATGAGAAAGAAGCAACACGGAAAGCAGACGACAACAACTGTTGCCCCCTGTTGCCACATTTAGTAAATAATTGATAATAATAAGAGTAAACAATGATAATAAAACACGAACAATAACACAACTGTAATCCAGAGATCACAAACGCAGATGATCAATAATTGTAATGTAAACACTGTACATCAATAATTGTGATGGAGATGTGGACAAGAAAATTAACAACAATGTGTTCATGTGCTTTCAAGGCCACATGAAAAGTTGATGGAGTCAGGTATGTTGATACAACGATCCAATAATACCTTTTGACAAAGCCAAGCATGTACCGTTACAGCAAACTAACTTGTTCCAACATTCTCCTAAAACTTATTACAGCAACATCTCAGTAAAGTAGAGGCAAGAATCACCAAGATAGTGCGTCGTTCAGTTTTGCGTGAACAATAAAAGAACACCGGTAAATTATGTTAACACTTTTATAGCAATCAGGCATTGAATGTTTAATACATGGCAAAATATGACAACGTGTATTGCAGCTGTTGGTACAGGATAGCAAGAAATAGTAGGGGAAAACTACGTCAGTGATGTCTCAACCTCTTTCCCATTGATATCCACACAACAATAGAAATTATTGAATGTTACATGCAAAGCGTGGCGACAGAAATTCATAATTCTTTCCTTCAGTTCATCAATATTGTACACTTTCATACTGTACATTCTTTCTTTAGCCATACGACACAACCATAATTCACAGAGTGTAAGGTCTGGCCAGTAGGGAGACCAATTCAAAGGTACATTTCATCCTATTCATTGCCTAAGGAATTTCCTATTGGATTTGAATTTTATTTAATGCCTTATATGATTATGTATAGTATACGATTGTTACAATGTTCACATTTCATTTTGTTATGTATAGGCCCTGCGTACTAAAAATCATGGATCTAATATGATAATATTATATAAACATGTTATATAATTTAGGATCTAGTATGAATATTGAGTTACGCCTAAAAATATCTTTCAAGTAACTTTCCGAGCACATTAGTGACAATATTCTCTCAGACAAAATCCAAACTTTTGAATTCCGAATTTGTGTTTTAGTTTATAAAGATCCAAGTCGTGAACAATGACTTCAAAATCGTTTTCTACATCTAATAAAATTAAACCGAAAACGTGGAAAATTTAATAAAATTCAATACGCCATTAGTTCATAAAATCAAGTAGTAATAGTTATTTAGTAAGTAGTTTAAGATATTTTTGTTATTCAAGAATTCAGCCTTGTCAGAAAGCTGTGTACAAGGCCATATTATCATGATATCTATAGTAATAGTTCTACAGAAAATCCTTTTGGTAAATCCATATTGATGGTAATCCAATAAATTGATTTAGAGAATATGGTTAGAAAATAATTATGCACCCTATCATACAGAGTATAGAAGGCGATCGCAATATAGTATTTTAATGAATCCAGTACTATTAACCATTCTTTTTCGTGCTTGTGAATAAGTTTAAATAGCCTATTAGAAGAATGAAATTATAAAATATTTGCGAATTCTTAACGTAAAATATATAATCTTTTTCATTGTTCACCTCACAAAGCTAAAGGAGGCTTCCAATTTCATCTTTGTTTTCTCATAAAGGAACATTGACTATCTGCCTAACCCCTATCTTTCATCATACCAGTTCCCTCTACCCCCACGCACCCTTAAAACTGAGACCTGGATTATTTCCTGTGGCATGAGGGCGGAATTAGCAGTGTTTAAAAGCGAATCTATCAGATTCCAGACATTATTCATCCTTTTATAACCAGCACATCACAAGAGGGCCCCCGTGGATGGGATCATAAAACGATATTACTTCCTAACTTCATCCGCGGAAGTCTTCGATGGCGGTGATGGCATAAAGAGAGAGAAGGGGACGGAGGAGAGTTTGGAGAAAGAGAGGGAAAGAATGAAAGAGAAAGAGAGAGTAAGATGGATCATTATAGACAAATGACTATCGACCTTCGTGCTGTATATCATCGCCACCACTCCTATTGGCTTGGATCAAATCTTGGAGGAAATTGTGACTTAAAAAAATACAGTGCAACATCAGTTGTCCTGTACAGTTTATTGAAGATGAAAATGGGATGATTTCAGAAGACAAAACAAAAGTTAACACAATTTTAAAAATTATGACAAAACAAGTATAGACCTATATTTTGAATTTATTTATAGCCTTTACGCATCTATGGGTCAGGCCGGGATAGGATGTAAGAAGAAATCTAAGTTGAAGGTACCATCCTGACATTTACCTAGAGTGAGAAAAATCTAAAAAAAAAACTGGGATCGAAACCAAAATCTCCCGACTGCGAAGCTAATGCTGTACCAACTGAGCTATGACCGCTTTGTTGTGGACATGTATCTGGCTTTTCTTAAAGATGAAACAGATCAACTAAACCTAAATTAAACTTTAATCCTCGCACTACAAGGGGGTTCTTTGTGCCCAATACATCTTATATTTTGTAATTTATCTGCTAATCGTTTGTTTGAAAATCTAAAAAAATGTATATATTATTTGTAAGCATGTTTAGCTAAAGCATATTCGTTATGGTGGCGCAATTTGAACATTGATCTCTCTCACAAATTTCCTTTCTTTCGGAGGACTCCCACCCCATTAGTAGGAAACGTTTGTAAAATTTCGAAGTGTTGCTCCCAGATAGTAATATTATAAATAGTTCTTTTTCCGCCTTTTCTAAACTTGGCGGTTAGACTTATGCCCATAGAGACACTCCAGGCACCGCAGGCGCTTCGGGGGTTAGTGTTACAAAAAAATTTTAAAAATTCAATTTTTCAAATTGCTTCTGTAGGGGAATTCAGTTTAATATGATCAGTCCGAAAATATGAGCACCACGAAGCTTATATCCCAAGATTTTCCACGTGCATTGTGTAAGAGCGAAATAACGAAGTTGGTAACCTTGTTTGGATTTCCATGGTTGACGAGAGTAGAGTCCAAGCTAGTGTGCTGCTCTTGTGGTGTAATAAAGGAGAAGTTTAAAGGTACGTACAATTAAAAATGTTTATTTTTTGAGCTATAATTAAATCAGGGTAATGGAAAATAAGCTACAACGAGGTATTCATTCGTTATATAAAATATATCACTTAATTTATAGTCAGTTCCGTGTAGGAAAACAACGCCAGTCATTTGTTCCTTTCTTTGTGATAAACAGAGTTGAAAACTACAATGCATTAAAAAAAACACTACCAGTCGGTGAAATATGAGATTTTAAATTTAGTTTAATATGAACATGCACAAATTTACTGAAAATAATTAGAGAAATGAACGTGAGGAGCTTATGCAGTATTAACTAAAGCAGAAAATCTGTAATAACATAATAATTTGTGGATGGCATTTAGTACCTCCCGCAAATTAATCAAAGACTACTACTTTCTAAAATAAGCCCACATGCAGCAGATGTTACTAAGAAATATTCCTCACAGTTTACGAATGTATAAGCCAATGTATCACTACCAAATTATTTGGGAAATATACTAAAAAGCAGCCTAATTTGTAACGATATGGATAATAAAGTCTGCACTCCTTTAGTTCATAATCAGCGTAACCAATTATGTTTGACCACTTTTCGTAAATTTTCGATTTAGGTCCTATTGCTAGACTCTTAACCATCCCACAAATAATGGGTGTCAATGGGAGCCCCAGTCCTACCTAGCCCAAGCCGAGCCCCCCTCAAACAAATCATAGGCCTAATAGTTAAATAGCCTATTGTAAATGCTATTTTTTACTGAAGTTTTAATCCCACGTAGGGCTAAAAATATAGTGTTTCTGTTCTTTTGGTAATTTTTTGTTTTACGCAATCCACATTTGAAGTTTTTTTTTTAAAGATCTGCGATGAAAAAGTCTAAACCAAATTTTAGTTTTGTCAAAAAAATGGCTAATTAGACTCTTGTCCCTCTTGGGGATGAAAAGTCTAATTGTCTATTTTTGACCATTTATTTGACGAAACTGAAACTGCTGCTTAGACTTATTTCGTCGCATGTCTTCATTTGCACATTCACAGGACTAATGTTCGAAAGTGTGTTTCACGAGCATGAGAGTAGTTCTTTTTTGCTTATTATTGTCATCTTTAATTGTATTATTTTTTTATTTTGTATATTCTACTGCTATTTATTCTTTTTCAATTTTATTGGGTGTGCAGATATTGACACAGAATGGTGCTCATATATACCCTATGCAGTGCTCATATTACCCTTGTACCATGGGAAATATGAGCACTGCACACTTACCTTACTTTCCTCTTCGATACTTTGATACCAGAGTATGTACAACTCTGTACTTTCTAGCGTTGTTCAAAGAAGAACCTGTCTTACTTTTAGCCATATTTTAAAATTTTCGTAATCAACCATTTTTGAGATACAATCGCATTTTCATTAACTATGCTCATATTCACCTGACTTTCCCTACCGTTAGACCTATCAACATTGATTTATATCAAATTTTGCACACATGCGCAATAAGGTACTGTAACAGGTCATAAAGGTATATACGGGCCCGCAGTTGTCAGTTTTGTCAAACCATTTCAAAAAATTAATATTTTCAATTGCTTCCATACCGATGGATTTATCATGTACTGGGGCATGTCATAGCTTTACTTCAGACACCACAGTTGTGTTACCAATCAATAGAAAATACTGTCGCATTACTAAGGTACATCTTGTAACACTGGCTAGCACGGTGTGTATTTTGTACCCACCTTTGAAAATCAAATGTATGTTTTGATTGTTGGTTACACGCATTATTATTGCTTGTAGTTTGTTAGAAATTGCTAAGGCAATATGTTGCCTTGGCTAGAAAGATGTTTGCCATTGAATCCGACATTAGTTTGTGTTTATTTTGCGAGATGCATTTAATTTTGAAGGTGAGTACAAAATATCCCCCGGTTGGTAGGCAGGATGGTAGTGCGAGAGTTATGGTTTCATTACAATTTTCCCTCATTGAATATTTTGTTCGGATTTTACGTCATGTATTGTTTACTAAGTCTTACAATGCTGTATCTCGGAGGTAAACATCACTACGTCACTTATCAAACTCGATCTCAGTATATACTTTCGTACATTTGAGCATGCTTTTCATCGAAGTATACACAACTATGTTATTGTTTGGTTTGTAGAAGAATTAGCAATTAATAACACAACATTATGTCGCAAAAATGTGAAAGAGCGTGCTAAAATTAACAAATCTCTGAACTGACCTTGGAAAAAGTGACCTTGTGCAGCTTACCTCCGAGGTACAGAATGGTTTCATGGAACCTATCCGACAACATCATTAGCGACGTTATGGATAAGATTTGAAATTTATGATAAAGGAATAAATTGAAAGAACAATTAATATATTGTAACTGCCAAATGGTACAAGATATTCATTTGAAACAAGCACTAAATTTTGAACAACTTTTAGAGAATTTTTTTTTATATATTGTAACTGCCAAACTGTACAATATAACAAAAAGTGTTTTCTCTCAAAGTTGTACAAAATTTAGCGCTTGTTTCAAAGGAAGCAAAACCGACACCGACTTCTATTTAAAATTTTGAAGTTGATCCCTCTCCCCGTAGAGGTATTTCCGGGACGCCACTGCTTTCAGCAACATCTTTATGTGATTCTGCATATGCAATTCGACATGTACATTTTTTTAATTTCAAATCTCTATGTGCAATAGGAGTCGAATTAAAGCCCTGGTACGGAGATTGAGAACTATCTTGTATATAGGATGTATTTAACTTTTCAATTCACGAACAAAAGTCACTAAAACATTCACATGTTAACTATCCATAAGAAATTGAATCATAAATGACAAAACCTAATTGCATAAATACACAATAGATAAAAGACGGTTACACATTTTTAGGGGCAAAAACAGCATATCTAGAGCCGTGCCGAAAAGACGGGAGAAGGGACACTAAAGTTCAGGTGTTTCAGCTTCTACTCCAAAAATTTTAAAAGGTGGAGTTTTCTAGAAAATGGCGTCCAAAAATTGCTCTTTGGCAGTTTTTCAGCAATTCAGAGCTCGGTAATATCTATCATATACAAAAAAAAACACATCTCAATATGACTAATAGTATCCGAGTTAAAAAAAAAAGATCAAAAATCGGAAATTTCGGATTTAATTTGGCAATATAGCAAATACATTTCTTGGAAAAGTAGCCACTCAGGAGTAATGACTTTTACACACGATAAAATATAACACGAGACAAATATTACGTTGTTTTTATTTTAAGCAAATCGGTAAATTAGACTCTGAGAAATTGATTTTTGAAAAGAACGTTCATTTTCATAATCGATGCCAGTAGATGACCTTGGCAACTATTTTGAGAGCCTGTAACTCTTCACAGGATTTTTTTTTGGGGAAATCAAAAAATACGGATCTCTTTATTTGGTATATACTTGTAGAAAAAAAGTATCACAGAGATCTGAGATAGTCAATGGGACAATTTAGGGTTTACCTGGATGAATTGAAATGGAAGATATCTTAGACATTTTCAGGTTGTTTAGCACTATTGAAATTATTCTGCACTATTTTGGTTGCTTTTATTGCTGTCTGTTTAGTATATTCTCCAAAGTTAAACCTTTCATCTAGAATGACTCATAGACATCTTCTCTTTGAATCGCGTTATTGTTTACTTTTATTTGCGGTCTCCTGTCCTGTTTAGTTTCTATTTGAAGTTTACATATTTTGACATTTTCCCCGAAACTTCTAATTTATTGTCGTTGCATCATGATCAGAGTCTTAATGGAATGTTGTTCACCTCTATTTCGATGTCTCTTCGACTCATTCCTGTTAAGAGCCCTGCCAGGCCATCTGCATACCTCAAAATCACTCTCTCTACCTTCTCCATCTGGTTTAGGGCCTCAAGACACTTCTGGAAAGCGATGTTCCAAAAGATAGACCCAAGTACGATTCCTGGGGACATCCTCTGGTTGTTACCTTTCTCATCACATCATCCAACGTCCTCGTCTCGATTCTTCTGTTTTTGAAATAGAAAACTAGAACTTACTCCCAACAGGTTGGGGTGCAGTCTTTCTAAATCCGAGTTGTAGTGTGCAGTTTTCTAGGTCATGTCTGTATTTTTTTTGGCAGGATCTTTTCAAAATTTTCTCAATCACGTTTTATAAGCATATTGGTCTGTACAACTTGGGATCCGTTCCATCCTTTTCTTCCCCCTTCAGGATGACAACTAGTTTTTCGCTTTTCCACGGGGTAGGAAACCTGCCTTGTTTAATACATAGGCTGAATAATTGTGTTAAGTATGGGGTCCATATGCAAATCTGTATTTTTATATATCTCATTTTATACCATCTGGACCAGATGTGTTACCATTTTTAAGAACTTTATTGCCGCTACATTATTGAAAAAAGAGAACTTGTTGTTGCTGCTGCAACAAGTTGAATTTCTGTTCCATGATGAGGAGTAGTAGATCTACAACTGGGACGCTGGCGACGCCAGTGGAGAAGAGAGTCTGAAGTCACCTCGCTTGTTGACAAGTAGCTTGATGTTTTCAATAGAAATTCACTCTCCAAGATAATACATTACCATGTTCATCTGAGTTTTACGTTCACATGCCCTCAAATAGCACTGCACAACCTAAAACCGGAACAGACCTGGAAACGACTGTTAGATAATACACGTAACATGGCGAACTTAGTGACTCAGAAAAGGTGATTTTGACCAAAAGGTGAAATATTTAGTGCTTTGCATTTGGGGAAATGTTGAAAATCAAGTGCAGTGTAAACTAGTGTCCTGTGGTCGGCCCGTGGACGGCCAACCCTGCGCAGAGCAACATCTACTTTTTTTGTAGCAAGAATGCCCGATCAACAGAAGAACTATGGTTGAAATTAACAATACAACAAAGTTGTTACTGAACCTGTGTATGGCACTGATTTTGCGCCTATGAATTACATTTCCGATCTACTGCAAAATTCTCAGCGGAAGGAAATTCAATGGCATGGAGAAGGGAGATAGGAAGGTGTGAGATATTTTGGTCTCCAAACCGGTAGAGTCGTACTGGCATAGTGCGATTGTGTCTTCGGATGATCTTTAGCGGAGGAACTTGTAAGAAAATGACATTTCTTCAAATAAACGTTTTCGTATTTCAATCTAAAGAACTCGTCTTTCAATCTACAATCCTTCAATCTCATTTAACACTCTGGATAAAATTTAAATAATTTGAACCACCAAAAGAAAATAGTTTTGGATAAATATATTTTATGAATCAGATAAAGTAAATCAAATTAAAATGAAAGCAAATACATTTTGGATATGGATCTGTTTGTGTTAAAGAGATCTCAAAACTCTGCCAGTATCTTTTGTATTCCGTGTAGCCCAATGTTATAGTGACTTAATCCAATGTGTTACCTGTATTTGAAACCGCGACCTACTTCTAGCACAAGAGTTGTTTTCTCTTTTAGTTACTACTAATTATGCTATCCACATCTGAACAAATTAATTTAGACTTTTCAGTTTAAGAAATCTCTGAGGTTTAAGTTCTCCTAACTTCCTCTCTCTTATCTACTTTCGATGTTTTTAAAACTTAGTTTATCGTTACAAGAAGAATAACAGAACATATCCACATTTTTCTTTCGCTCTCTCTTGCTATTTGCTAGGGACACAGACATCGCAGAAAAACCGCAAATATTTCAAGTTCTCGTGGTTAGGTTTGTGTGCGTATATCGACGTGAACAGCGCCGTTTGCAGTTTTGCAGCCGAGCTACTGCACAGAGGTACTAAATCACGTTCCTTAGGGGGATCTCACACCCTGGCTTTAGTTGAACTTTGAATAATGAGAATTTTTAAAAAAGAGAAAGGCAGGGAGGAGAAAAAAGGGAAACAGTCGTAGTTTCGCAAAGGAGAGTTTTCTGCGGCAAAAGTTTAACCTAGGAATACAGCAACCATTAATTTTCACTCTAAATGTTAACTCTTAACCAGTTACGAGTTTGGTTCGGTCCGTACATAGGTCGTGGATGGGACATTCACTTGGGAGTTTGCTTCGTTTACGTAAACGGTTTGGAAAGGGTTTATGCAGTCAGAGCCTCGGAGAACATAACAGCTTATGAACAATTTACGCTCACATTTCCATACCTATAGTATAATTATGTACTGTATATATTCTAGATGAGAGAAATAGTGTTGTATTTTATTAATTTATCTAGGTTAATAGGTTGTATAGGCACATATGGTTTAAACTCGTGAGAAATGTGAAGAATGAGATCCATCGACGAGTACGTCCTCAGTTAAGGTAGCGACCAGAACGTCTATTTTAGAGTGTCATCGCTGCATTCGTCTGATGAGACGGAGTAAAAATCCCAGTGAACCTTAGCAGGAGTGGTTGGCGTTGTCTGGAAAGCACACGCCATCTAGTTAAAAAGATGATAACTTGCTAGACTACACCTAGCAACACTGGATATTTTCAATGTTACCAACTAATGTCAGAGGTGCTATTGTCCGCCTTTCATGCTGCTTCTACTTGGTTGGTAAGTAGTAATCGGTTCATGTATTGACGGAGCCAGGATTTTCAGTTGAAGGGGGGGGGGATTCGCAGAGTCTGAAAGCGTTCCGACTTTATACAAGAACACAGATTTTATACCAGTTAAGGTGAAGCATGAAAAATATATGACAAGCATAGCAATTGTGGTGTTTTTAATAGTTGAGTGGTCAAGCAGATGTTTCGGTGAAGGGACTATTTATTGGAAGTCAATCTAGTGATCCATTTTTTCACCGTATTATACCTTTCAAGTTGCAATGGATTACGTACAGAATTAACAGCGAAGTTTGAGAGAAATGAGAAAATGTCATTTTTAATGGAAAGTGATGACCGAGATTGGTGACCTTATCTATTTTAAGGGAAAATAGTGCATTCACCTATCTTAAAATCTATTGTTTGTTTAGTTTTTTACTGAATGTGATATACGAGCCAAAATACCTCTCCAGAAACAATTACCGTTGACTGACTTCTAGTTGAACAAGAAAAATATATTCTGTAAGTACCATGAGGGGAAACAAAGCATCAAGCTAATGTTAAAAAATTATTAAACATTTAGGTATAGGATAAAGTTTCGGAAAGTAACTGGTCTCTGCAGCCATTCGATCTAATCTATCTATCCTTCTATCTGCAGTCATATTCAGTAATGTTCTATTAACTGATGAATAAGTGCCCGTCCATTTTCCCCACAAATCTCGGTCATCCAGATGGTGTCCTCATCCAAATGTGTAACTCCTGAAAAACACTTGATTTTGTCTATCCATCTTGCATTTAGTGGTCATCTAGACGTTTTCTTTTCTCTGGGAATCCAATGTAGAACGTCATTCATCTTCGATCTATTCGTCTAGCTATAAGACGAGCCCACCTCCAGATCATGTTTGCAGTTTTGATAACATATTTTATGATTCTAATAGAATCTATACATTTATTTATCTATCCCTCTTAGTTATTTATACCACATACACAGTACAGTCATTAAGTTCGTGGACTGGCCTCAAACTACAGACAGGTTGCGTCACATGATGGTGCCGTGGCATTTCTTATCTCTCATCCCAGCAAGAGGCACTAGCGTGCTTACAGTGTAAGCAGATCTCTGGTCTCTGTCCTGAAGGATAGCCCATCTTGCGAAGGCGAAACTCAAGAACGTCGCAATTTAAACAAATTCTGCCAAAATCAAGGCAAATCTCGTAGCAAAACGTTCCAAATGATGATGAAAGCGTATGCGGAGAAGCCTTGCTCTGCAGGTCTGTGTTTAACTGGAATCAACATTTTGAGCAGGGGAGAGACAGTTTGGAGAATGATGAGCGTACTGGTTGACTAAAAGCAAGTAGAACTGAATACAAGATGGAAGTAGATGCAATGCTAGTGCGTATTAACCGCTCCCAATCGGTAGTTGATAATCTGAAACGTTTCTTTAGCAGATTTGCCTCATTTTGGGCAAAATTTGACGTTTGTTCGTTGCTCAAACTGCGACATTCTCAAACTCCGCCGCTTGCTTGCAACTATCCTTCACAGCAGAGAATGTAGTTCTGCTATCTATGAACCCATCTGTCTCTTGCTGGGTCTAGAGAAGAAGTGCCACAGTACCATCTCGTGTGGTAACCCATAGATCCGCTGTGCTACAACACGTTCACACTATGAGGCCAGTCCACAAACTTGATGATCACGTATTATTCCTTTGCTTTTCCTATAGCTCCTATTTTTTTTGATGTATTGAATCGATTGGTGTGAAAGTCTAGTATATGCTTTCTAGTGATTTAATATATGCATTTTCGACCACTTAATATTCAAGTGACTTAAGTACACCTGTCAAAGGGTCTGAATTGTAGTTTTTTTTTTTTCAAAATCTATCAATTCGTGTTATTCATATTCATTTTCCCCTTCTACAACTACATTCCAAGCTTCTTTTTTTTTGGCCTAATACTTTAAAGACGAAACGAAAATCATCTTCTGATTAAGATCTAACAAGGAATATTTTTCCTAAGTGTCTCTCGGATTTGTTTGAAACTCCTACAGTTGATAAAGGAAGGAAAATAAAGGAGACATATTTTGTTAATTCGGAGCAGAGTGGTCGCAAACCAGAAAGCGTGGGCGAAACCTAAAGATAAAGTTACCATTTTTAGACTTTTAACGCTTGTTATGTGTTACCAAATCCCCATAGCATCTTTAAAATCGATGAATAATAAGCAGATGTTCTTGTATACCTACTCAGGTCATATCAAACTTGAACGTCGAGCGCGTCACATTTCTTCGTTTCGTGGCTCGAAAATATTCGTGAACTTTAAGTGTTCATAAAATTGTGTATGTTTTATAAATTCTCAAGTTATGCTTTCAGTTTTAAAATATTAATAAGAAATATAGCTTAATGTCTTCAAAAGGCTTGATACACTTATTTCCTGCCACAAAAAAAAAAAAAAAAAAAAAAAAAAAAAAAATGCCACAAAAGAAAGACCTCCGTTCATTGTCTTCTCAAACCATTGCGTTACTGAAAGAACCATTTGTACAGCTACGTACTGTAAAATTATCATATTACGAAGAAACTTGTTCTTCGAACAACGGAAATGAAAGTGAAGACAATGCTTTTGACAAATAAATATTTTTTAAAAAAATGAATCGAACATATTTTTTTATTTCACAGATCCAAAAATCTTTATCCCTCAAAATATTAGGAAAAGTTTTCACAAAAATATATTGATGTTTAATAAAAATGTCCGCCATTTTGTTATTATAAAAATTAACAAAAAAATAAGAATTAGTGCCCCGAAAACGTAAATGTACTGACTTACACTCAAATTCAACATCGCCTTCATATTTTGGCCACGTTTTCCTGTTCTCGAATCACTGTGCGGCGGACGTGAAGATTTAGGGGAAGACACACCCCTTAAAGTTAAAATATCTGTCAATTTTACACAGTTTAGCAAGACCATAACTATAAATGCACACCTTGGATTAACTTGAAATCCATCGAGCTCTACGTAACGATACTGGAGTGACTACTTATTGTTAGGGTGGATAGATAGACGCCTGAGCGAATATTTTAACTCCTTTATCCCCTTCCAGTCTAATTCAATGTAGACCAAATTTTCAGTTCTAATTGAGCTTTATACACTTCTTATCGCTGTCTGTCCCGTTTGTTGATTTAACTCTTAATTCACGACTTATTCATGTAATAGTATACCGTACTCTGCATATAATAGAAAATACTGCAAATAATATTTACGTCTCTGCAAAAATTAAGACAGACATAAAGAGACAGCGTAAAAAACTGAGTTACACCCGAAAATTTGGTCCATATTGGTTTAGATTGAAAATGTACAAATTAAATTAAGTGTCCTCTCCGCTCCCTAGCTTCATACATTAATGAAATTTTCAATGATAACAGTAAGTCCAGTCTTGCTTTTAGATACAGGTCATTGTTAAAATCTCTACGCAGGATAAAAGAAAGAAAGTTAAGTCACACGTAAGTAGGTACCGCCTTCCTAGAATCCTTTCAAAATTCTGTTATACGCCGTTGACAATCCTATATAAATCTTTATATTAAGCCGTTACACGTCTACCATGGGATAGAAGTAAAAATGTATGAATATATGTAAATATTATGAGATTGTATTAAGGATAAAAAGTGTATTATAAAAACGCAGATTGTAGATTTGTTACCGTGGAACGAGGTCTTAGATTGTATGTTTCTCCTCTCAGTAAAGAAGAAGTGTCGTGACATAAACACAAAGGTCGTAAGAACACGTTCATTGTAAAGAGTGTTGTCAAGTTTCTATAATACTTTACATCGTGCAAGTGGCTTGGCTGCCCTAGGAATTATTTATGTAATGGCGAAAGACTAACAGTAATAATGCACTTAAAAATCTCCTACCACAAAAAGCACACAGAAAACTTCACCAAAAATGAACTTTATATGACCACATGTGAACTTCATGTAAACCTACTAAACGTTATGAGTTTTTAGAATTCATAGTAAATTACTACACTTAGAATGCACAATATGTCTAAAAAAAATTCACAATATGTTCCAGTTTTACCACGTTTTTAATGCATAATAGATGCAGTTTTCGTGACATTAATATGAAATACGCCATATTTTGAATGCATAATATATGAACTTCTGGTGTACCGGTACATAATTTATGCATAAAGAGTTCGTTTAATATTGGCAAATGTACTTAAAGTGATCTCAAAACGAAGTGTAAATAATGTGAATTACAGTAAAAATGAACTTAATGTGTACAAAATATGCACCATGTGCCAGAAACCAATGAAAGGACACATTAAACACGTTAAAAACCAACATTGTTTCAGTACGTTCACGTAAAATCTACATGCGTTCCCATAAAGTCCATTTTTGGTGAAGTTTTTGTGTTCTTTTTGTGCCAGGAGATTTTCAGTGAAGTTTACTTTTCTGGAGTACGTTTTCAGGTCACTTTTAGTACATTTGCCAGTTTTGTACATGAATTGGATATCCGCAAACTAAAAGTTCATATGTTGTGCACTTAAAATGTGGCGTAGTTCATATTAATTTAACGAAAAGTTCATATGTAATACACTAAGAACGTGGTAAAACTGGAACAAATTTTGGACATATTGTGCAATTTAAATGTACTTTGATTTCCAGTATAATCCCTCACTTTGAGAGAAACATATAAGGTCATTTATTAACTACCAATGAGTTGACAACACAGGGATGGTGGGATTCTTGCTCAACACTCCGTTTGCACGGTTTCGTTATGTTTTGCAGGGATTCAACTTACATTCATATATCAGTAATCAGGAAAAGTTTAGAAAGTTCATAGTAAATGAAGTTCAATTGTTTCGAGGCTTATCTCTTATTATATCAGTAGGAGTTCAAATATTTGATGCTGGTAGGCAAATGTTCGACTAATACTATGTTGTCATCAGTCACTATTATTTTCTTGATACTGTTATACCAAATTGAAATATTCGTATTAAACTTTGGATTCAAGCTGAAAGCAGTTTTCGAATGTCAAAATTCGATTCAATACACTCCTGAAAACGATGAAAATGGTAAAACAAACTTATGCTAGAAAACATTCAAAGTTGTTCATACAGCTCATTGAGTTTAGGTGAAACAAACATATATTTTTTTTAGCAGGTCTCATTCATCGATCTTCAAGATCAAATTGTCTCCCATTTAATTGCGAAAATGAATAGAGGAATGTGCATGTGCAAATAAGATTATGCATGGGTTTTTCAATAATTGTATCGAAATATGAGCTATCTGTAATTCTGATGTTGTGAAAGAAAAGGCCATATCTTTTGAAAATCATATCAATTCATATGGTCTGAAAATGGGAAGTAGGAGATCTGATAGATACCGTTAGATTCAAACATCATGTCATAAGAAAAAAACTTGAGGTGAAAAGACAGTTAGGAGGTAGACGCGTCTCGTGTCAGATTTACGGTGTTAAATCTACTATCAATTAGTTTTCGGGTTAATTTACATCCAGTTCCTTCTGGCTGGAATATCAAGAAGAAGAATATGTATCTAAGGTATAAGTATTGAGCATGAAATTTAATCCTAAACCCACACTTTTCTAAATCTGGTACGAAATTCTTAACTGTATACAAGAAAACAAATTACTATTATCAAGAATTATATTTTACAATTGTTTATACACATAGATCAATTACATATAATACGGAAGTAAGTAATAAATTAACAATAATTTAAGGAAAATGGATATGACAGAGGATGATAGT